>JAAGNO010018082.1:59122-70135 GCA_033439905.1 Ceryle rudis
CTGGGAGTGTTCAAGGCCAGGCTGGATGAGGCTCTGAGCAGCCTGGTCCAGTGGGAGGTGTCCCTGCCCATGGCAGGATCTGCACTAGTGAGGATCTTTAAGATCCTTTCCAACTCAAGCCATTCCAGGATTCTATGAAAAGCATGAGAGGAAAAAAGATAAGGTACAGAGTTGACACTTGGAGACACTGTGTCTAGAGACAGCTCATCCGTGGTCACTCAAAGAACTACAGACTTGAGGCTAGACAAAACTGGGTTTAGTGGTAATAAACAGAATAAAGAAATAGTATCTGATGTAGGCAAGGTGCCACACAGAGCAAATGCGGATGTAACATGGAGCTGCAGACCCATGCAGAAAGAGTCAGGTTTAAAAACTTGTTGGTGAACATAAAAATGAGCCAAGTGGTTCCTAGAGTGAATAAGAATAAATTATCAACATGAACATCATATTCCTCCTGTCAGCACCTGCACTTGTCCTTTGGATGCTGACAACCGCTGAAATACCTTCACATTGCCACCACCAGGAAGAAACCACCTCAGGAGCCAGAGGAGCAGCGGAAGAGTGATTATTAAAGCAGGATAAAGAGGTGGCAGATTTGCGTGCTCATGATTTTAACTGTATTGCTGTGTATTGAGACGTTCCCCTGCACAGAAGTGTTCTTTCTTTTCCTGTCATTATTAGACCCAAAGAAGTAATGGTTCCTGGATTAGACTGTAAACACTTTATAACAACAACGACTTCTTCCCAAGGTGTGTTTCATCTTTGCGCAGAAAAAAAAAATCCAAGTGTAACAACACAGATGCAGAATTTAGTGCCATTCTTCAGTGTTCACTTGTACCAGCAGATGCTGTTGTCAGCTGGTATTTTAGGGAAGAGATTTTTGAACAGTTGGAAGTACTGATTTTACTGTTTCCAGCTTCTTAAGGTCATGCAGATCCCAGCTCCACAGTTTCACTTGGAGAGTTTTTACAGACCGAAGGTGGAAGAATGAGAGCTGAGATAACGTTGTGAGGACAGTGTGTTATCACTGGGATAACATCCAAGCTCCAAGCACAAACTATTTGATTCCATTGAATACATAGAGTGATCATCTGCCCAAAGTGGTATCACTGTGAACCACAGACATCGGTGTAATGCATCTTTGTCAGATAATTATTTTTAAACAGTCAATGTCATAAAGCTAAACTTTTTACTCTTTAAAGTGAAGCAAGTTAGAACTATGACAAAATTAAATGGGACATAATTGAACTCGTATATCAATAGCTTTCAATCCTTTCTGATTTGAAAACTCTCTCAAAATTTTCCCGTGGAAGAACCCTTTGGTACAACCTAATTTAAAGCTGATCGTGGGCTTGCTTTCCTCAGTCACTTCCCACCAGTTTATTTGCATAGTTCATGGACAATTTAAAACCACCAATTTAAACTATATAAGAATCAAACAGTTATGATTTTTTTTTCATTTTACATTGTTTCCATATGCTCAGAACTGTACAATTCATTCACCTAACATTCTAAATTTTTCCGTGTTTGGTCTCAATTTAGAAGTAAATTTGTACTTGGAAAGTGTGAGCTAAAGCCTTTCTGGGCATATTCCAGTTCTGAAAAGGGAAAGTCTAATAATAACTTCTTTAGCCAATTAAAAAAAAAAAAGTAATCTTTCTCAACAAAGAAACTCCAACCAAACTGTAACTGAAGCCCCTACATGGCAAATAGTTCTTGACGAGATACACACTTACAAAAACACCCAAACAAGTAACAAACAAGTCATTTGCTACCCCCAGTAGAAGCGAGCTAAAGAAAAATCAGAGTCTGGCATTACCCATGGGGAATAAAGCCAGGGACCACCAGTTCAAGTGCAGGAGACTAATACTCAACCCAAGACCCGCAGATCTTTTAATAGCCAAGCAAGAAGAGTGGCAAATCCCTGTGAAAATCCAGGCTACTACAGGATGATGCAGAAACACTGGTCCTGGTGGGCACTCAACAAGCACCTTGTTAACGCCTCCATTCTGAAGGCAGACCCAGATTTTAAGGAGAAGTCCACACGCCACGAGGTACCGAATCACATCCTTGTGTTGGCCATGAAATTATCCAAGTGCTAGACAACCTCAGGTCCGCAGCCTTGGTTCACAATGAAGACTGAATGCCATGAAAATACTGTTCTGTGCATTTCTACCGTGCTACAAGTTTTTGGTTTAGCTAATTTAAATGATTGGTACTGCAAACCCCAGTCTTACAAACGGATGAGTGTTTTCGGATACGCAGAGAGGCTGAGAAGGTAGAGTAGTTTTACTGGTTTTATTGATGAGAAGCTCACCATGAGCCGGCAGTGCTCATGTGGTGTGGGAGGCCAACTGTGTCCTGAGATGCATCAAGAGGAGTGTGGCCAGCAGATCAAGAGAGGTGATTCTCCCCCTTCACTCTGCTCTCATGAGACCCCACCTCAAATACTGCATCCAGTTCTGGTGTCCCCATCATAAGAGGGACATAGATCTATTGGAACAAGTCCAGAGGAGGCCACAAAGATGATCCAGGGGCTGGAGCACCTCTGCTATGAGGACAGGCTAAGGGAGCTGGGAATGGTCAGGCTGGAGAAGAGAAGGCTCTGCGGAGATCTTATAACTGCCTTCCAATACCTAAAGGGATCCTACAGGAAGGCTGGAGCAGGACTCTTCACAAGAATGTCCAGCGATAGGACGAGGGGAAATGGTTTTAAACTGAGGGAAAATAGGTTCAGATTGGATCTTAGGAAAAAGTTGTGCTGTATGAGGGTGGTGAGACTCTGAAATAGATTGCCCAGGGGGGTTGTGGATGCCCCCTCCCTGGAGGTGTTCAATGCCAGGTTGGATGAGGCCTTGAGCAACCTGGTCTAGTTGAGAGGTGTCCCTGCCCATGGTGGGGAGGTTGGATGAGATGATCTCTAAGGTCCCTGCCAGCCTAAGCCATTCTATGATCCTGTGATGCTGCACAGTCGGGCAGCAGATGCAGAAGTTAACATATTTACTAACGTCTCCATTTCTAAAATGTGACCGCTACACAAATGGACAGTTTTGCCTGCAGCTGAACTGTGGTAAAAGCACACGTGATGAAACTGCAGCTCTATCTGCCTTTTAGGACCGTAGCTAAAAGTACATTGCCTGGGAGTGGACAAGGGTGGCATTCAGAAAACCAGTGTTAAAACATACTCTGTTTTCCTCTCCAGTGACACCCTCTTGTCACTCTTGCATAAGTGACAATGGATTTTGCAAACACTTATCCAAATGGATTTTCCTAATGTGATCTGTCATAATCTCAAAGGACACTAATCTGCCAAGATTACAAATCGGACTGCAGGAGTCAACGGTGAAAAATATACTATGAATTTCTCCTTACTTCTAGGAAAGCCATGAACATGTGGTATTGTAGAATCATAGAATCACTCAGGTTGGAAAAGCCCCTTGGGATCGTGGAGCCCAACCATTAACCCTACTCTGCAAAGTTCTCCCCTACACCATGTCCCCCAGCACCACATCCAAACGACCCTTAAACCCCTCCAGGGATGGGGACTCACCCCCTCCCTGGGCAGCCTGTTCCAGTGGCTGACTGCTCTGGCTGTGAAAATTTTTTCCCTATTGTCCAGTCTAAACCTACAACAGGTAGTTGTAGAGGGTGATGAGGTCTGCCCTTAGCCCCCTCTTCCTCAGACTAGTTGCTGGTAATTGCTGTGTCTGTTTTTCAGGACCCTTTACAAGCACGATCTTTTGAGCTCTCATGTTCAGATTTTCCTTTTTCACTAATATGGCAATCGACCTCAGGACAGAAAATATCTTACTCCTTTTATGCAAAATGATTTCAAAGCCAAAACATTAAGTGACAATGTGCCAGTGCTGTCTCTGTAGTGATGGATGCAGCTGGACACAGAAGGGATCTTTGGTCCTATTTAGCACACCGGCTTTGTTTAGCCTAATGCAAGATATTTTTGTAACGGATGCCAAATACTTATTGGTAATTATTAGTGCTCCTGGGGAAGGGGAAAACCCACTGTTTTTAAACAAGACCTAGAAGAGCAGCTCCAGATGACTGGAGCTGCACTGGGAAATTACAAACTGCCTTTACTTTAAGATTTGAATTTAAATCATGAGACATTTTGTCTGTGCTTGCCTCTTCCCTGCACAGCAAGATACTCAAGCTCTCAATTACAGACAATCTTGAGGACCAACAAGTGCATTTCTCCATATAGCTGAACAAATATCAACAAATGTATATGGTAAAATATAGTCACTTGAGACCACCCCTAGTCAATGCTCTGGGTGTCCATTTTGATCACGGAGATCCAGAGCCACTGCTCCCCAAGTCTCTCTTGCTCCCAGCTGTGCCTTCGTGAAAAATCAGCCCTCGAGAACTTCTTCTTTCCATTTCTTTTCCCTTCCACATCAAATCTATCTGAAAGCATTGCTCTCCCAACTTTCCTTCTCAAAGGAACACAGGACTGTGTGGCAGGGCGATTTTACTTTATTACTTAACCTATCAAAGCAAGCAAGTTAGCACATATAACTCATTGTTTGTCTGAGGATAAAATGCACCAACAGGCACCACACAAAACAAAGCAGATTTGTCACTCTTATGAATCCCAAATAGAAAAGGCTTTTCTTCCCACTGTCGTATATGGATTTCAAGGCTGATTCATAGAGAAATATTAGGGAAATAAAGCATAAAGTATTAAAGTTGGCAATTCAGAATCAAAATGCTACCTTTCAGGCTATTGATAAGTATACATACGGCTGAAATGTTTACAGAAGTTTTTCAGCATTTCTCTTCAGCAGTTATTTAAGTATACTATTAATAAACTCACCCTTCAACGAGCCAAGAGCTCATCTGTTAGAGAGCACATCAATTAACCCAGAATATTTTTCTCTCTTATTATCTCTTATTGCTCAAGAGATTATAATACTCCAAAACTCAGATTTCTCTTTTTACTTAGTTCCAATTTATATAGCCCATGAACTATAAGACAACAACAAACAAAAGCAGCAATATCTTTTTTTTTCCTTCACTAACAATGAAAACACAAGAATCACTCCTATTGAGAAATAACTACAACTGTATGCCAAGCTTATTTTCTGTAGACTTGCATGTGAAAATGCTCATAACTTTTCTGCTAAAATATTCAAAAACATCTGAAAAAAATTCCAGAGAACCAAACTAAACTATTTATATAAGAGATATATATCTACATGTAATTAGAAAGCAAGAAACGCCTCTCTCAGTAACAGCGGAGTGGAGGAAGATAACATTAAAAATGGTCTTTTGCTGCAGAATGTGGTATTGAATCAAACAGAGTTGAGCTTGATTGTTTATCATCTTTATTCTTATTACCAACAGATTATTACCATGCTATTCCAATCACTAATTAGTCACACTTTCAACTCAGTTTTTACCAGTCTTCTGTCCTAACACTGTTAGCTTATTTCTGTAAGAAAAGTGTTAATTGTTTTCCTTTCCTAAAGGTTATTCATTTTCTTCAGAGAAAATTCCTGTACTAACCCAGGCTCATGCATTAAAAGGAACAGAATACTGGGAATCCCAGTTACTTAAGGAATAAAGGTGTTGAATATATTTCAGGAGTGGTTTTTCCTTTGGTTTCTGGGGTAGTTTAGCTAGAGAGAAAGATTCCCCTCTCTCTAGACTGAAGACAAGATCCTTAGTCCACATCTTAAAGCACAATGGTGACCTTTAAAAAAGGAAAATCAATAAAAGGGATCTCACGGTGGCTGCTTTCCCTCCCACCACCCATAAAAATCACAGCTGGTGCCTTGCTTCAAACAGGTTTAGCTTCTAGAAGTCAGGCCTTGTTCGTCTAGTGCTAACAGGCTTCACTAAAGACTAAGGTGCCCATCTGTATTAACAGGCATGTTTATTAAACAGAGCCTGGCTCCCTTATGGGATGGAATTAATGAAGACGAGTGCCAGATGAATAACAAAAAAAACCCAAACCGAGACAACATCTCAAGGTGGAGATCTCCAAGTTCATGGAATGAAGCTCCCCAACCAAAGCGGTGGAAAGCCCACTACCCAGAATGTTTCCCAGCACACTGTACCAAACCTGTAGGTTTACACAGCTGGAGTTCCCTCCACACACCGTTCTTCTCTACGCTTCCACCTCGAATGTTTGAGAATATTTGGCAGCTCCCTGAGACAGCTCCAAAAATCACTTTATCACAACTCACAACAGATTTGCCTAAAGCAAAACTGCCAAGGTGAACATGCAGAGCGACAGCGCAAACGCCTCCTTTCAGAGACACCAGATCAATATTGAAATGTCCCACTAAAAATAGCTTGGTGTTACCAGCTGAGCAGCACTTTATTACTTTTCTTTCTTCCCCTCATGTTAACCTGGGCAAAAAAGTAACAATAAAGTAGAATTTGAGAGCGTCTGGTTTTTAAATGCTTTCAAAGAGAGTAAACTCTCAGAAAGGCCTGAGCCACAATACCTCTTTTAGACTACCTTTGTGTTCTAGGCACTTCTGGGGTTAAAATCCAGCAGGAGCTGCACTTTTTTTTAATTTGGAAATTACAGAACAATCTTGAACATAAATATCCCAACATGGATATATTTTTGTTTCAAAGGAAAATCGGCATAAACACATTTGAAGAAATTAATAATCTCTCTGTCCTGGTTGCCTACAAACAACCAAAATACCTTGGCTCGGTTTAGTTTTATTTTTTATAGCGCGTAATCTATCCTAACAGAAAACATACTATTAAAAGTATCCTGACAGAAAGATTCAAGTAAGTTGGAACAACCTTCTCTCTTGCAGCGCATACAGCTCCGCAGAGGTACAGTCCACATAGATCCTATTTAACTGTTCAAAACCACCTCATTTTTTATTAATATTTAAGAATCTGCATGTGCAGACCATGAGGACAGTGTTTACCCGACTGAACACCATGCTCTGAAAAGGCTAAACGAGGTGTATACGCTTTGGATGGGATTCACTTCACTGAACTGTACTGCAGTTAAGCAGAATAGGCAAGTAGGTAGAGCTGAGTAGGGAGGGATAGGAACCTTCAAAAGGCAATTCTTTCCCACTAGTAAACAGCTGTCTTAAGATACCAGGAAACGGGATTAAATCTGCATTCCAGCATCTGAAGTTTAATAACGAGCTACCACAGTTCTGGTGCAGACCAGGGAAATACTCCAAACCTGACCCTTACTCTTGTTTCTCTCTTCATCTGCATTGATTTCATCTACCCCCATCCCCAGCCAAAAGGAACTGTGATGGAAAGAAAAGGTTTGCTAGAAAAAGATTCCTCTGCTTCTTCTTCTTCCTCAGCAGGAGTGCGAGATGTCTTTTTCCTGAAACTCAGAGGTGGAAGTCCCTCCAGAGCTGACCATCTTTTCTCCTCTAGAAACCTCTTCAAGTGATGTTCTTTCAGTTTGTCTGTGCGTCCTTCTACGTGACAGCCGTGCAGGCCTGAGATGCTCCAAGGGTTGTCTCTCAGGAAGAGGCTCAGACAGGTTTTCAAATTAAAACGTGTGTGCTGGCCAGAAAAACATTACTTTGTGCTAACTAAAACGCAGAATACAGGAAAAAAAGGCCAAACCTAAACTAGGAGAGATACCAAACCTAAGGGAGTTGACCATGACTTTAATACAAACATTAAATCTGAGAAAAGCACTCACACGTTTTCACTCTTAACTTCTCAGCCCTCCCTCCTTCACTCACAAACTGCTATTCACAGTACTGGGTTTCCAGCAGAACATCTCCCTTCCCAACTATTGACAATTCAGTCCATAAACAGTGTTTTTTCTTTACTGTGGCAGTTTTCCAAGCAGGGAACGTGAGATCAGCACGCAATTGTTTGTACCACAGAACAATAACGACTTAGTACCACTATGCAATGATTAATTAGGAAGCAGGATAAAAAGAGAGAAGCCGTACTATTCCCTCCTGATATTCTTCTAGGCACTTAAAAAGCTCAGAAACACAGGCTAAGCACTTCTTAATAAACAAACAACTGCAGAACTAAACATAGTGTTGCCAGAAGTACATTAAAAAGGTTTCTTGCTGTGGCATTTTCCTCCTGTTACTCTACAGATAATTCTGCTAAAGAATGACTTGGCCATAGAATCACTCAGGTTGGAAAAGCCCCTTGGGATCGTGGAGCCCAACCATTAACCCTACTCTGCAAAGTTCTCCCCTACACCATGTCCCCCAGCACCACATCCAAACGACCCTTAAACCCCTCCAGGGATGGGGACTCACCCCCTCCCTGGGCAGCCCGTTCCAGTGGCTGACTGCTCTGGCTGTGAAAAATTTTTCCCTGCTGTCCAGTCTAAACCTCCCCCAGGGCAGCCTGAGTCCATCCCTCCCATCTTTTTCTATCAACCTCTTAATGGCAGATAAAGCTACTTTAGAGCAACTCGGGATTTGCAACTGAGCAGAAAGCACACTACTCACCCTCGCTCAAAGAATTCAGCTCCCTTTCGAGCCTGGTGTTAGGCAAAGGGCAGTTCTTCACCAACGTACAGCTACAAACCGAAGCACTTGTCAAACTGAGGAGATATCTGGGGCAAGGGCTGTCACTGGCAGTAAGTACTGCACCCATCATTTGTCATTACAGGCACGTCAGGGATCTTCCAACCACAATTTTCACTTCAGAGAAGCCTTTCTCTCACTGCCCGTGAGTTTGCTGCCCAGCAGCCTGCTTCTAAGCTTATTTTGTCATAGGCTAAACTTAAGATGCCTTTCTCCAGCCCTACAGATTCACCCGACACCCGATTTATGGCACAGCTTCCCCGTGCAGCGCAGAGACAGAGAAGGGCAATACAGCACACAGCAAGTATCACACCACATGGCAGTGCCCAAAAAGCTAATCAGTCTAAGTCCAAGGAATTGAAGTAATCATTGCCCTTCGTACAACTTTAAGCTCTTCCTTAAACTTACATCAAGTATTCTCCTACTGACATATTATGGGATTATCACTCTGCAGTTCTATGTTGGTTAAATGTCTCATCGATATGCTAGGTACCCACACAAACTCCCATCACTAAGAAGCACTGTATATTTCATTCATGTCACCTCTAAATCACACATCTGGACGTTTCTGTTTCTGTATCACAACCCTCCCACAGTACCACACTGTCCCATGTAGACTTTTGTTAGTCCTCTGACAGACTAGAGATCCCTTATTAGCTTTCAGCTGGCAGATATCAGACCCATTCCCCCGACCCCAGCAGCATAGCTGCAGCAATTACATTTCCTATTTTGCATCTTCCTGACACATCCAATACACGTGTTTCAGACTCCTCTTGAAACATCATTCCTTTGATCGTCCCCGCAGCTCATCTCCGCAGCTGGTACGTACCACGCTGACGTTTTGGGTATTGCAAGAATGTGTTGCACACTTATCCCGCCTAGATCAGGTCCCAGCCCAGAAGTAGTTGCTCCCAGGTGAGCTGCCCTCCCTCAACTGGAAATACCTCTCCGGACACTTCTCTGGATCCCATCCATCACTTTCACAATGGTGTCAAATTGACAGACTAGAGACAAACTTGAACCCACTTACCCTCACGTGGACCTTTCTCCTTCAGAGTGTTCCATTGTGTAACTCCCTGCTCATAGGAAAAGGAGTTGTTTTCCTTCCTAAAGTGAGGCTGTAGCACCACCCAACTTCAGGCATTCAGCACAGACAGAAGAGTCAGGTGCCTAGGCTCTCTTAAAAGTGAAGCAAGAAAGGCAGGAGTTGGGTGTCTAATTAAAAATCTGCCTCTTTCCACTGATTATATAAGAGCTTAGACTGCTAATTTTGACACCAAGGTTAAACTCAAAGTAAATTCCTGTCAGTGTGTGGCTTGACATTTTGCTGTGCTGAATTCCACCCCTTTCGTATTCCCTAATTGTCCCATTAATTGTAGAGTCATTCCATCTAAACCAGTGTACTGGAAATTAACGTCCTCCTCCCATAGGCAAGTTTCAGCCGCCTGCTTTCAATGCAACACGGTAACAAAATCAACGCAACAACAACAAAAAGCCCTCGAGAAAAATAAACAATTGCCAAAGAATAACTAATGTCACGTATCTACCTCTTTTTGTCTCCCTTTGTGTCAGTTCTTTCCCGTTCTTACACTAACCTAATTTTCCTCCACCTTCAACGGTAATTGTGATGCAGCACCGTGTTCAATGGCTCAGTAGAATCCAGAGAGAACAGGTCGAGCACATTTTTTCTTTTTTAAGAAAATCTACTTTCTGATGAAAAAAAGATACTAGGTCAGTCTGACATGACCCATCTTAGTGAAACAGATCGTGTTCCATCCTCCTTCCACTAAACTCCCATGTCTTTAATTATTCATTCCTTCAAAAAAATTTCTAAGGTTATTAAGGTCATACTAACAAGCCTGAAGTTCCCTAGATCACCCTTTCCGTCTCCTTAGAGATACATATATACCGTTCAACAGCATCATGCACTAAAAATACTCCAAAAAATCTCAGTAACGGATCTGTATCTTAATCTATATCTTAATCTTAACACACAACAAAAAGGTACCTCTAAGAAATTCCCGATTTGGGAATTTCTGATACAGCAACTTAAAAAGGCACTCTGAGAGTGTGAGCGCTTTTGAAGCACGAGAGGTGCAAAAACTGGATGCTGCTCTGAGATCCAAGAAAACCCTACATGAAATGACAAGTAAGATACTCAAAAGCTCCTGAAACCCCCAAATGACAAGACAATACAGCAAGATACAGCTAGGGCCCTTCTTTAACTCGATACGGGATCTCCCAGTGCAAATCTGAACTACTTCTGGGATCTCTGTTGGACAAGGCTCTTCTAGAGCTGCAGAGGACCATAGATTTCCACCATTCAGTACATTCTCTTGTTCTTGTGTCAAGGAGAAGGGGCCAGGCTCTTGTCAGTGGTGCCCTGGGATAGGACGAGAGGTGATGGTAGCAAGGGAAACACAGCAAGTTCCACCTCAACAGGAGGAGAAACTTCTTCCCTGTGAGGGTGACAGAGCCTGGCCCAGGCTGCCCA
>JAAGNO010018082.1:70235-103769 GCA_033439905.1 Ceryle rudis
TTCCAGACCCACCTGGATCTGTTCCTGTGTGGGCTGCCCTGGGTGACCCTGCTCTGGCAGGGGGGTTGGACTTGATGGTCTCCAGAGGTCCCTCCCAACCCCCACCATTCTGTGACTCTATGATTCTTATGTTTACAAACTGTTGAATACCTTCACGTAGACTTTGTATTCATTGGATCACTCAAGCATGCTACACCTGGAAAAGATTTCATGCTGAGGTATGATTTTCTTGACAAATTTAACAGCTTTTTCAAAAGGATAAATCCAGTTCAAAGAAACTGGTCAATAGGATGCAAAGATCTTTCTTCTTTTTTTCCTTTTCTTGTTGTTTTAGCACTTTTGTGTATCTATCAGCTTTCCATACACACACACACACAAAAATGGCCAAAAATGCAAATTAAAAACGTGCAAAAAAGCACATAAACCATTCCCTTAATCTGCATTTTTAAGCTCTTCTTTTTGGACCCAAACTGGCATTTCTATGCCTTGAGAGTTGAAAGCAATCATCTTGTTCAAAGGTGATATTTAGTGTATGTTGCCTTCTTCAGACAAACTGGGCCTGAATTTTAAGGCACCTACTCACTGATTCGCTTTTCAAACAGCACAAGTGCGAGTTGTGCATCCTGGTGCTGTAGAAGTAGGTTTGTAGCTGTCTGTACGTGTCATTCTACGTTCAAAACAAGCAGCCAGTTAAGATTCCTTCTGAATATGATGGCTAAAAATTTCTCCTTCAGCTGTGCCTATATTAATGGTTTTGGAGCACCTCAATAAACTCTGGCTCAGCAAGGCAACTCAGCTTAGGGGCAGCACTTGAGCACATGTGACTATAAACTTCAGTCCTACTGAACACAGCAGAAAAGTTAAGATTTCTGCTGATGTAGACTTTAGGACTGATCTGACTCCCCGGGAGACCTTGGATCACTGACAAGTGCTCCTGACTTCACCAAGGGCTGCAGGTGCTAGGAGTCTACAAAGGACTTTCACTGCGATGTCCAAGTTGAACTTGAAGAGAACAATTTGAAAACCTGACATCAGACATTTCAAGTCCACCTGCCCTGCCCTCCCAAAGTTAGGAAAAATCAAGCACTAAAGCTAAAAATAACCAGGAGCCTTCTCTATTTAGTCTACAGCATGCTAGCGATGCCCCAGTCTGAGGCACACTGTCGCTGCAGATTTTTGTCTTTTATTACAGTATTTCAAGCCCTTGTATTCCATCTACCCTTAGAGAGTTGGCAAGAGTTTGTACTGCACAGTGCAGACCTTTTGATGTGTGGAGGTCTGGACTTAAGGACCCACATGGTCACTTCCTATCTCATCTTCCCACCTAGATGGAGAATACCACTGGGAATAGGAAATGGTCCACGTGCAGAGTTTCCAAGAATTAAATTAGTATGGTAGGCAGCTCATTTTCAGGGTTGGTTTAGAAGGTTTGGATTAAGTGTTAATCCCCTCAGTATGCTTCAGTGAAACAATTATTCCTGAAATCCTCATAATAATTCTGTGGTAGTTCATCTATGTGTCTCCCAAGGATAATGCCAAGATGATTAATGATTAGGTACTGGACATTTTGTAATTTAAACAATTTAAACGCAGTAACAGCTTCGTAATTCAGATAGAAACACGATAAAATGTTACTGAATTGAATGTAAACTTGGACAGGATAAGGTTCCAAACACTTTAAATGCCTTGATGCAAGAGTAGCATTTAATTCTAGAAAACTCTTCATTTATTTTTGTGCTTGCGCAGAACATAATGTAGATTAAATACTTGTAAAAAGAGACAGAATTAATCATAATAAAGCAACAAAGTAATAACCCGCAGATCATTGTAGTCTCCAGACACTTAAAACATCAGAAATTCTGCTGCCACCTTGTTGCTGACTCTGTGCCCTCTTACAGCCATTCTCATCAGCTATGTATCATCACATCCTCTTAGCCTTTTCCTGTCCCTCTCCTTGCATTCAGGCTCTACTCAATCTGATTATGCCTTCATTTAAGGCATTATTCAAACTCAGTCCTTCATCTGTCTTCGTTGCTAAAGTCATGGTTAATTCTGCAGACCAGTAACAGCAAAGTCAGAAAAATGCCTAATGGAATATGGAACATGATTGAAAGGCCAAGTGCCCCACATTCTGCAATAACTGCCCGGGTAGCTACTGCAGTTACACGTACCAATCCGGCACCGTGCACGCACCTCATCTAGCGCTAACAGGAGGCTGATGAACATGATGCTCTAAAACCAGGACAACCAGACATTTAAGGCAGCCATGCATCCACATGCTCTGCATTTGAACATACTTCACAAATTGGCACGAAGGGAAGAGCAAGATGTGAAGGAACAAACTAGAGAATGCTGGGGTTTGTTAAAAAAACAACTGTAAAGGCATCTAGTAAACTTGCACTAGAAGGTAACAACAGCAATCATAAAGCAGCTTGCTGTGCTAATGATAATAACCTCTCCTTAGCTGGTCACTGCTGCAGTTTGTCCCTTCGTCACCTATACCAGCATGTGCTCTAGCAGGGCACCTTCTCTGGAGATGGCACCCAGAGAACTGACTGAAGAGAAAGCAGGGACTGCTACTTAAAAAGGGTGCCCCTGGGGATAAACTCTGTTTTATACACACACATTAAGAAGCCTCAATCAAAAAAGCTATGCAGAGCTCTACATATGCAACACCGAGTTGCATAATGAAGCCACTGATCCAAATCACTGAAATAAAACACGCATCAAAGCAGGTAGTAAGTGGGCAGCATTCTCTTTCTTTCCTATTTTCTCTTTAGACCTAATGTAACTCAACGCTTCAAAGAGAGGTAGGATCTGTCTATCTAGAGCTGATTGCACAGCCAGAGCCATATTCGAGAAACATATAATTAGGGTGATACACTGCCCCTGTAGGGGAGCCCCAAATGCTGGTTTTTTCCTCTATTGTTATGGATTTCTTTGCAAGTGTGGAGACAGACCCCACAGGGGAGAAGACGTAGCTGTCCTGAGGAAGCATGCCAATTCTTTTTAAATTTCTTTAGCAAGAAGCAGAACTGCACTGGATGAAGATTGCAGGGCTGCCCCAGGCGTGTGTTTTTCAATGCAGACAATGATTAATAGAAGAAAGAAAGATGCTATGAATGACTAGTATTACTGCAATTCCCTTTAAGCCACAGCAGAGCTAGCCACAGGGTCTGGCAATGCTAATTTGCCGCTGGCAACTTCATCCCTGCCTTCTTGGGATCGAGAAGGATCTGCAACGCATGGCCAATTCCCAAGTTACTCGACACTGAATGGCTCCAGATGGTGAAAGGAAAAAAATTACACATAAGCCCCTGGAGCATCCCATTGTGCACTGTATTCCATTCTGCCCCAGTTAAATAATCCAGTCCATGGCATTGACTGCTTACTTTAATTCCAGAGGTAGGCACAACCACAGCAGCACACCTCTCTAGACTTTTCAGTAATTGATCCCCAGCCTGCATTAAGACATGCATCTGAAACAAGAAAAGCAATGCTGCGTGAGAAAGTGCATTCGCTTTCAGGAGACAGGGAAAAAATCTGGATGAGGAGACTGCACAGGATTACCCACATGACCAGAAGCATCACATGTGACTGTGAGCATCACATTTCACCTCTTAGAATCACGGAATCGTAGAAATGTCTAGATTGGAAAAGACCTGTACGATCATCTAGTCCAATCAACAGCCTGACACTACCAGCCTACCCCTTAAACCATATCCCTAAGCACTCCATCTCTCGCTGCCTCCTATTCCCAGACCAGCAGAACCTCCTGCCTCTACCAGAAGACTCTTTTCTGCTTCATACTGCCTTATGGTAAAGGCCATACCCCCCACATTACCAGCACGTGTGCCACAACTTCTCTTTCTCTCTGGAACCCCAGCAGCCAAGTGCAGCTGGGCAGCCCAACATAGAGCCCACTGGCAGCTGCTCTGCCTCACAGGAGGCAAGAGGAGTCCTGTTACTGAATTTTGCTTGGAAATGAGCAGGGAAGTCTTCTCACAATTGTGTTCTGCTAACAGGAACACCACTGGGACAAACATTCAAGGCCTAATAATCATTAGTTTCAATAAATCCCACTGTCCCTGGCTAGTGACCTACCTGAGATGCTGTGGAGAACACACCCACTGGTAACAGAAAGCCTCTGGCCACAGTACAAAACACAGGGTAAGACGACCACTGATTCCAGGACACAGGATCTTGTCAGCACTTCATTATTTCTGGAGTTCCTTTTGCTTTGTCTGCCTCTGATTTATTTAATTTTTGAACCTTTGCATTCAAGTGTCCACAGATCATCACCCATTATAGTAGCAATCACTAGAATTCTATTACCTTACTCCTCCTTTCGCAGACAAAATTCGGTGTGTGCATCCACTTCTTTTTTAATAAAGCCTGAAAGACACAAAAAGGACAAACTGTTTCTGACTGAATGGATCCAAATAAATAGGCTGGTAGTATAGGGGAAAAAAATGGGGAAAGCATAAATATCACTAAAAACTTGTTAAAAATGCAGAGTGATAACATTTTATAGCATAGCTCCTTTACCGTTTGAAACAGGATCTGGACTGTGGATCAGTTCTGAGGAAAGAGAACGTAGGAATAAAGCCAAAAGAGACATTCCAAAACCAGACAAAACCAGGTGCTGTTACTGTAACATGCTACACCGAAGCACTGTGATGGATGTCTCCCTTCTACTATATTAATGAAAATACAATCTATTTAACTAAAGTACTTTTCTAGTAAGTCTGTAAGAGACTTGATGCAGCTACAGTGTAAGAAGCTCAATTAGTTAGCTACTTCATGTCACCAGCAACAACTGAACTCTCCCAGAACAGCTTCTCAACGTGGCTACCTTGTCCCATCTGCTTATTGCAGCTGCAGTCAGTGTTGGGGTCACCACGTGGCACTGTGACTACTTCCCCAAGAGGATGCTCTGCAAAGCAGAGATGCTAACAGCTGAACCCAGTCCCCCAGGCAAGTTTTATTTCCTGCAGGTCCAGACTGAATTGAGATGCCATTGGCAGAGAGATTCGAGAGTACTGCTTCCTGCTGCCAATGACCACAGCTCTTCCATCGTGACAAGGAACAAGGTCCTTGGCCACACCAACATCACTCACCACACCTAAGCAACAGATGTCTTAATGCTTTGGGTTTTTTCCCCTTCAAGAAGTATAGTCAAGACATCTCCTACCACATTGTATCGCGTACATCGATCAGTCCAGAATCCTTATCCAAGTGCATTGTCAAGACAGATACACAATCCACACAGCAAAAAAAAAGTCAGGCAGATAGACGTGAAGGATAACTTTAACCTGAGGAAGACACAGCCTTCCTAGGCTCCCTCTGTAGCAGTCAAATCCAGTGTCTACACCGCTTAATCCACCAGCTACTGGGGTTAGGCCCTAAGTGAGGCCCTGAGGTGCAGGGGAGGCTCCCAGTGACACTGCCCAGGGCTGCTTCTGTTCTGCCTGTGGGATGACAGCCCAGCTCGCCCTGAGACAGGCGTACAGCTAATTTAGCAGGCACTCTTGCTCTGGAGACTTTCCAACCCCCCCTGTATCTGTTCCTGTGTGGGCTGCCCTGGGTGACTCTGCTCTGGCAGGGGGGTTGGACTCGATCTCCAGAGGTCCCTCCCAACCTCCACCATTCTGTGATTCTAGGTTTTAATGTGCTCGTCAGCAAAGCATCTAAATTTTCTTCCAAAATTACCTCTTCACAGAAGTGGCCTAATAAGGCGGCTCAAGTTTTCTTCTCTTTTCATCGCCCAAGGTGAAGGCAGAACAAACTTGAGGTTCACTTCTATGACTGTCCGTTCAGGGGAGAAGTTACAAAGTTATTTACCCTGGCTTTTGGATAGTTCCTTAATGAGGACAGACACATGACACTACGTGGAGGTCTTTTCAGGGTTAAATGTGATATGCAATAGTTTGGGGCAAAGTCAATGACTACTTTAAATAGTTCTTATTTTGGTAAATTCAGCGCAGGCACACGAAGTTCCAGTTTGGTATCCTTTACATCTTCAACTGTATTTATTTAGTATAGCTATTTTTTTTTCTTTTTTTTTTGCATTCTAAAAGCAGGGCACGTACTGCCAAAGTTCCTGGTCACCATGAAAGGTACTCCCAAAGCAAGGCACAGCCAGCCACAGTCACAAGATCAAGGGCTGTTACAATGGGCCCACTACATTAAAACCCTGTAGCATACTGTACCACCGTTCACCTTCAGGACATGTAATAGAAATACTTAAACCTACTAAGTCATTATTCTTTTCACTTAAGATGAAGACATGAAAATGGCAGAGAAGATAAAGGAATCTAAAAATCCTTTTACAATACTATGACCAAAAAAAAATGGCTAGTTCTGTGGCCACAGGCAAATTCCTTTCATCTCTGGGGCCCAGCTCACAGAGCTGTAAACCAGAGACAGAGACCCAGGAACAAGATGGAGTTTCTTTGCTGGCACGTTATAGTCGTACCTTGCTCACCCCACCAGGAAATCAGACCGATTTTGCAAAGCAACATTGGAAATCACACATTCTAGAGGGCTGGGGTTTAAAATCAGTCTGCCAGAGATTTTTAGAAAACTATCACAACTCTTGCAGAGAAGGTAAATCCTGGTCTCCCAGCGAGTTCTGACCTCCTGCAGGTGCCCTCCTGCTCTGCACCCCATTCTAAAAGCAACTCCTGTTCTTCAGCTACATTTACAGAGTCTGCCTGGAAGTTCGCCTCTTTGACACAATCCCATGTTTTAATTGCACTTCAGTGCAATTAAATTTGAGGAGCAGGAACCCCTGCAGCAGACAAACAGCTGAAGATGAACCACGTGACAGTAGAGCTGCAAATTAACGCTCATTCAAAGCAAGCTGTCAGACCCAAGGTAGCTCTGAAGACATTTCCTGTAAGCATTTTTTAAAGGCTCAAGTTTCCAATAATCAGCCTACAAACCAAGGCAGCACATTCTTTTTCTAGGTCAAGACAGTTATGACCCCTGCTACAAACCTCAAGCAGACAAAAAGTACAAGGTACTGTGTGTCCTCCTGTGCTCTCTTGATCTTCTCCTTCACCTTGTGACAAGTAAAATGCAGCATTCATTAAAGTCTTCTACAAATTATGTAGGATTTCCTGAAGTCTTCCCTCATACTCCTCATTTTGAAATACCAGTCTTTGGGATTTTAAAGAACAGAAACTTTCTTCATTTTGAGCAAGTTATTGCTGTGATCAGTGTGGCAACTCCTTCTGCCGGACTGACTTACACGAGATACTATCAACATTAACTCAAAATATGCCTTAGAGAAAAAGGGGAAACTTGGCTTGTCTTGATCTGTCTTGCCCAGAATGATTTCAGATTTGCTTCCTTTATGTATGCAACCTGTACTTTCACAACATTAAAGTTGCAGCTATTTTCAGCTCCCAGTTGGGAAGAAACAAAACACACACCTGTGACTGCATCCCTGGTTGCAGCAGGGCTTTAGCATTCCTAATGCCAGGCTGCGTTCAGCCTTCTTCGCAACTTCACAGGCACAATTTACCCTGCTCTGTACCTGATTCCCATGGGAAGAGAATCACAGTACACACCAAGTACCTCCCCAGGTTGAACAACACAGAGCCATAACCCTCAGCACACCCCGACATGAGCTCTGTTCCTCAGTGTTGTCACATAACACACCTCCACAAGCCAGTCTGGCTCAAGAGCGCTGTCCTGCAAAATGGGAAGCGAGGAAAAGATTAAAAACACCACCTCAAGGTCAAACTGGTTTGCACGAGTGGGTTTTGTATTTCACATTAAATATTAAAGAGAAGGTCTGGTTTGCTATTACAAGCACGATCAGTCCAACCACCTACTACGTGCTTAAGCAGAAGACACAAGGTGTATGAAGAACACCCAGGAGCCTGGCAAATCCACTCAAACCGTTCTGTAATATTGCCGACAGCAAATGGATGGTACCTAATCCACTACTTTAAATTCTCACTCCCGTCTTTCATTTATTATGTTAGTGTCTTAGTTACCAAATGCCCACACGCCCGTCACTTTTTTTGTTCCAGGAGGCTATGCTTTCAGCCTAAATAATGATCCATTGTAGAACTAAACATCCAACAAGTAAAGGGTGACAATTATCTTCATGCAGCGTAAGCAAATTATAATTTTCTGAGGGTGTTTAGATTTAAACAAATCCCAGAGATGTCATCGACACAAAGATGGATTTTCCTTCTAGGATAACCCATTGCACTGACCTTGTCACGAAGACATATTTTATGGACCCCCAAATGCCACTTGAGAGCTGCAAACTGGAAGGTTTTGGCACTCCAGCCATGAAATGTGCAGCACAAAACGGGGAAACCCAGGCTCTGTTACTAAGTTTTGCATATAGTCACATGTTTACTCTGAAGACGTTGTTTTCTTGAATCCCAGAAACGGGAATCACAGAGGAATGGGGGAAAAAAGTGCAAATTATAGGGAAGTTGGGAAAGAAGTTGGGCTTTCAGAAAACAAATGCTTTGAAATATTAAACTCTCCATCAGCTACCACAGCCCTCCCAAATGCCATGTGCCACCTCTTCTTTCCCACAGAAGCCTTTTAGAGGCTTGCAAACATTACTGACAAGTAAGCACTGTGCTCTGTAGAAAGGAAACTCCTCCCATTTATGCTGCATGCCTCGTTCATGACAGGAAGGGCTATCAAATCTTCACACAAATTGAGTCAAATTACTAGAGAGTTCTTGTCTGCTACTTATCACAAACATAACAGCAGCTAAACAGATCTCGGCTGGTAAGTGTTCTGCCCTCCATTTGTCTTCCTGCTTAATTTTACGTAAAATTGGTATTTGAAGACACTCGTTTTTTCGAGTCAATTGTTACACGTGCCAAATTGTTACTAGCCCGCAATAAAATCTTACCGGTGGGCTCTTGTGACATTTTTTGATTTTCCATGAAATTAAAGCCTGGGGGGATGTTTACATATGTGAAATACAAACCCCACTAACAAGCACAGAAAAGAACATTCAGTTCTTGTTGAGCTACTAGGAAATACTTGCATCCTGCCAAAAAGGCAAAGCATTTACAAGGTAGTCAAGATTCAGACACCATGGGCGTTGACACCAAGCCCCTCCCTTCCTCAGTTCTCACACACACACATGCTGGCAGCCCCTCATCACTTCCCAGCACGAAAGCAGCCACTTCCTTCAAATGGAAGTTTATCTTTTCACGTGCCCAACCAAGTCCCCTCTCTCACCACTCTCTTTACCCTCAGCCCCTTCAGCTACCCCCATGCACTGTAATGCCATGATGTCTTCAAAAGGAGCCTTTGAAAGAGCTCTCCTTCAAGGGGAAAACAAATCAAAACACGCTAACTGCCCCATGCAAAGCACCACCACCTCCACCTCCCTGTCTGGGGCACAGAGCAGCCGGCAGAAACGAGCCTGTCATGGCAGAAGGGAAGAAGGGGGCTGGATGGCAGGAGCCAGGAGGACTGTACCTGCTTCAGTCTCCTGCCCAGAGGCATCTCTGAGCTTCAAAATCCAGCCTGCCCCACAGGCAGCAAAGCCACATCTCACTCTACCCACTCAGCCCTGCAGGAGCTGACTGTTGGGCTGCCTTTTTCGCTACAGAGGAGCCCTCAGATAACCAAGCCTCTCTCAGATCAGATCAGATCAGTTAAAACGGCAGTGATACTCTTGTGCATTCAATTGCAGAAGATGCCGGTAAAAGGGAGGCAACAACAAAGGATGTCATTTCAATGTATAGCCATAAATGTGACAAATTAAGGTCATGGCATAGGAATCAATTCTGGCAATTCTGTGTTTCACTCCGATCGCTCCAGCCATGACTTTGTGGAGCTCACCAAAATAGGCCTCTTGAGCACCTCTCACAATGGTCGCGGTGGTTTCGCTACGGAGGCCGCAGATCCGGGTCCTCAGGGCACGGACTGAACACCGGCAAGCACAATTCCCTGCAATTCAACTCCCACTTCTTACTTTTATCTAGAACATGGCCCACACCCTTAAGTGGCTACTGCCATTCATCATGTACTTCAGTGAAGGGGCTGTAGATAAACCGACCGTGCAAACTGCTTGGGAACATTCAGGAACAGCAAAGCCCTGTAGGGTCTCTCACTGGATCCTCCCTAAGACACCGCATCACTTCAAGACAAACTTAGGACTAGAACTTGATTCAGTTTGCTTCTGCCCAGTAACAAGCAATACCTATGTTGGGAAAAAGCAAATGACACGACAGTATGAATGTTTACTCACACGTGGCCAATCTGCAAACGTAAGCACTCTCAATTTACTTTCTGATAGAAGATCACATTCATAAATTTGAAATCAAACTTGTCCCGGTTCCCTTCTATTCCCCAGTTGATCTGTAGACTTCAGAGGAGGGCAGCCTAGGAGACTCCCCTCTAACTCCTCATCGGCCTTTCCAAAGCCCATTTCTGGTCTAGTTTGCAAATCTGCCTCACCACACGTGTACCAGCAGAGGAACAGTCACTTTGTCATGCAACTTTTCTGGGTAAAATCAGTGTCCTGTAGAAGTATTAATGTTTTTAATATCATGTTCTCACCAATGAGCCTACAAAGCTAATTAGACATCCTTCTTATGTAGGCAAAACCACAAAGGCCACATTCTTCCTATTACTCACTACCTCCTGTTTACCAAGATACAATTGAAAGTCATCCACTTATCTCAGGAACAGAGAGCAGTTTAATGAACTTTTCCCAGACACTGACATTTGAGAGAGAGTTTGCAACAGCAAGACCTCATTCTAGCCAGCCCAGCTGCATGCATTTTTACGTCGTGTATTCCCAGCCACAATATTAATATTTAGTGATAGCAATACTCGGGGTGCAATCCTTTTTATACAAATCCTCCATACTAATGCAGAGAGCTCAAAGAGCTGCTCTTGCAGGCTTTACTGAAACCACAGAAGACACTGTCAGTATGTTCTTATTTTTTCCATGCCCTTCTATGCGCATTCAAAGAATCACCATTTTACCATGTTGGTCCGAATGTCCTCAGGAGAAGCCCTCCCACTTGTCCAACAGAAATAATATTGATGTCAGGGAAAAAAATAATGTTATGCTTTCATGTAAGACCATTATTGTCTATTTCTGCAACAAGACAGAAGAAATCTTTTACAGCAGCTTGTAGTTCAGGGGCTTAAAATACACTTACCTATCACACACACAAAGCCCGATGAAGTTACTGGCTTTTTAGTACAATCTAGAATATCGCAGTGTTGTCATTTTTTATTTTTTACTTTTAAAATCAGATTTGCTGCCCAAATAACCTGCAGAAATGGGTATGACCCATTATTCACATCTGCCTGTAGCAGCTCTGCCATCTGGCACTAGCAAGTATTTTTATCTAAAAAGTAAATCTGAATTAAGGATCATGAACCCTCCGCTTTTAAAAGTTGTGTTTCACCTGAACACAGACTGGCAATTCACAGTCGTGGGAGACAGCAAACCCACCAAGTCAGTACTGCCTATTTACGCTTGCACAGCAGACTCCGAGGTACTCTGCTGCTTTAAAAGATGACGCATCAAACTGAAACAAAAACTGAGCTAATCCCAGATTTCTCTGCCCCTATAAAATACAAGGAGAATTCAACACAGAAGTAACATGCCACCATAATCCAGGCCATAATCGCATTTAAGCAGAGCAAAATGAACTATACTCATCCTTCTGCTGGCTCCGACTCCAGAGCAGGGCAGGGGGCTACAGTCATGAAAGACTAGTCAAGTGGAAACTCTGATCCTGAAGGCAAACAGAAGGACCATCGTTGCTATATAGGGACATAGATACATATGTATAGGCGGCACCCTTCGCTCTTTATTTAAACTAGCACATGCTCAAGGATACGCAAAGGTTTCAAGAAACAAAAATTGAGATGGTGACGACTTCTGTGTGATACAAAATTTCAGGCAGTGCAAGGAGGTGGGAGTCCCTCTTATCAGTTTGGGCCTTTCAGGGCAAACAGGACACATTCACCACCTCCCTGCTCGAGCTGTTCCTGGATTAAGTGAAAAGCTTTTCAGGACACAATATAAACACAGATTTAACAGTTCTTTCCCCCTCCTTTTTAAAACCAGGCAAATCTAATCCAAACAAGAAGACTTATTCAGAAAACAGGAAAAGGATCAAAGCAGATGCCCTCTAGATGCATACGCATATATAAATATAAGAGCCCCCAAAATAACAGCTGTAAAAATTGTCATTTCTAAAAATTATGCAAATAAAATGATGAGTTCTCCAACAAACAAGATAGTTCAGTATTGCAAACAGTGCTATTCATACTGTTCACATCAAGGCCGTTACTCCAACAGAACCCCAGTTTCCATGGGCTTATTTCAAACACACCAAAAAAACCAAACCAAACAACCAAACAAAAACTTGTAAAAAATCCCAACTCAAACATTTCCCTCCCTCTTTTTCCAGTTTAGATTTGAAAACAGAAATGCTGTGCTGTTCTGTGACACAAGGATGTACCACACAGACACCAGTATAGCGCTGCTTTTTCCTGTGCTGCAGAGTCCTCACTCAGAAAGCCTACTGTCAAAGAGTAAATCACCACAAAAATATGGTAATCGTTTCTTGTGGGGAAAAAAAAAAATGTTAAAAAAAAAAAAAATCACTGTTCTTTGCATGGACCATCTTCTACTCTGCGTAAAACCCAGCATCTGCTACAGCAGTGCTCCAATTTGGGTTGATCATGAGGTAAAACTAATACAGTCAACAAAATGACCCGCATTAAAGATGATTCACGTACATTTGCTTCAATAAACAGACTGGATTTCCCCTCAGTTCTTCACCAGCCATTTATGAAGGCTATTTAGAAATCGTTGCTGATGTAGGTTTTGTGTAAAATAAGAGAGAGGTTCAGAATTTTGGAGAAATGTTTTCTTTTCTCCATGCACCTCATTTCTCCACTTCCTACCCACAGCAAGAGCTGTGTTTCCTGCAGAGTCACTTCCCCTGCCACGCCAGGAGAGGTAGAACAGCATGCACAAGGACAATGCCCCTGTTTCAAAACTTCTGCTGAGGGACTGAGGAAGCAGAACACACGAGACATCAGGGCTAAGCCAGCAGCATTGCTTCCCCGGTGCCAGAAAGGTGCACAAAGGGCTCAGAACAAGACAGTTAGGGCATGGCCACAAAGGAAGCCACAGCAAAAAGCAGCAGGTTTTACGAAGGAAGAAATAAATACAAGGAGAGATGAGCACTCCACCTGTCATTTGGGACACAAGAGGCACGGGAGCAAAAGGGAAGAGCTGAATTACATGAGCTTTGCCGTTTTGCACCATTTACGGCTTGCCTAGGTGGAAAACCTACCAAGGAGAGAAATTAATTAAACGGGCTGCAGTGGAACAGTTGAAGCGAGAATGGAAAAATGGGGCTTAAATTTCAACGGGACGTCTGCAAAAGCTTCAGCGAAGGCAGAGATAACAAAACATGGCTCTGGAGTAATGCAGAGCTGAGAAATGCAGCCACGCAAGCACTGGTGATGGCCTGCAGGTTAGGAACAGGAGGGAAGAACAGTGAGCTGGGATCTTCTGCTGGGGTTCACGGGAGATAACAAACCTTTGCTAGAGAAAAGAAAGGCCTAGGAGATGGCGAGCTCTCACGCTTCAAGGCAGGAAAGTACAAAAGTGAAATGGTCCCAGCAGCTTCTGCCATTTGTTGCTTTTACAGCCTGATGCAAAACAGACTTAAGCAACAAAACCTGTCTTTCAGGGTGCCTTGAGCACAGACTACTACAAGCCCTGTGATACTTAACTGCCAAATCCCTGCAGAGAAGGCTCAAACTCGGCCGATTTCTTAACACACAGTAACGATAGCTTTCCCTGCACAACTCTCTCCTACTTTGTATATTTACATTTTAGTTTTGACTTGTTAAGATATCCAAAAGAAGGCATGTAATTATTAAGATAGTATCACAACAAACAGCACCGTAATTGCTCTAGTCATTCCCAGAAGGTTTCCAGCTCACATAAAGCAAACTGTCTAGCTATCTTGCGAGGCTGGGCTTTTTGTTCCTTTTCCAGCTGATGTTCTTTTTCACTTAGTGGCATTCCAGCTGCAGACTGGGGGACATCGCAGGCAGCACGGGAACCAGCTGAATCGGAGTTCTCTCTGGTGGTCAGCACTTGCACAAAGAGTTTATGGACAAGCAGGACGGAGAAGCTGTCTCCAGGGCTGTGTAGACTTAGGGGCTGTCATCCTGGTTTTTAATGTTAAGCAGGTTCTTTAAATTTCTTTTCAAACTGTTAACTGTCAATTCTTTAACTGCACCCACAACGTGATAATACAGAAGTGGTGCAAACTCAATAGAAGATCGCCGAGTTTCATTATAATAAATTATTTGTTCTGGTTTGTCAACACAGAATTGGCATTCTAAAAGCAAACAGAAAGGCGATCGAAGACGAGCACAATTCTGACATACAATCTCAGAAAAGAGTAATTCAGGTACAAATCAGTGGAAAAATGAAAACTGTTAAAAATTCAAGGTGGTTTTATTCGGAGTTGTTTGGATTTTGAGGGGGAAAGAAGGACTGCCATGTGCCAGAACTTTGTTAGCGAGCAGTTCTAAAACCAACTTCAACACCGTTTAAACTAGCTGGCATTTAACAGCTGTAGCATGATAAATACCTGAAACAGAAATCATTTAAATTAGTCACAAAAATTTTGCTCTGGGAGACGGGCATCTATAAGTGACATTGTTTTAAAAGCTTCTCTCACACTGTAGGTTTCTAAGTTGGACACCACAAGAAGTGCAAAGATACTACCAATATACTAAAAAACCCTTCCTTTCCATGTTATTAAGAAGCCTAACCTTTTTTTTTTTTTAAAGAAGAATTAACACCAAATCTAGTTAATTCATAGCAATGAAAACATTGTGCATCAGCAAATGCTTTGAAGTAGCACATAGAATAAGAACCTAAAGTACGCTGATGTTTTTAAATGACCTTACTACAACATTTTATTTCTTTGAGAGATGACAGTGGTCATTTTAATGTAAATTCTATAAGGAAATGAGTGGTAGTTTCCAGTAGCCGAAAGTAAGCTAGTGAGTGATCAGTATTTGAAAATATCCTCATTCTCTCATTCTGAAAATCATACGCAGAAGTGACCAGGCTCCCTTGTCACTAAGAGCAGCTGCCTCACTATAGCATGTACTATAAAGGATACTGCCTTGCAAATACAAAGTAAATGGAAAAATATAATGAAAAATAAAAAAATTAAGACAATTATTGCAGTTCAAAACCAGAGTGTCTTAACTTCAAAAACCTGATGTGGGGAGTGCAGCAAAGGATCAATATTCAGCGGATTCTCTGTGAGGATGATCAGTGATACCAGCCTAGACTACATTCAAATTCTAGCACCTGAGTAAAGAAAATATCAGCAAAGCTGCTACACAGAACTGTTTTAGCCAGTCTGTGTATGTCGACACCAACTAGAACATGCCCCACTTTCTGCACCTCGCAGTTGTCAGAACAGGACATACATCTCTACGGGCTTTTAGTGGCACAAAATGAAAACCACCCCAGTATCTGGAAGTCTCATTAGAAGTATCTGAAGAGACTTCTGACATCCACACACTGCTCACGGCGTATGCACACTCCCAGCCTGAATGCTGAAGGCAAAGCAACACTGATTCTAAAGGTAAACAATTCTCGTGCTGTATCTAATGCCACTGCTTCTTAATTCTATTCACGCAGAAATTCAGAAGGCAGTAAATTTAGTTTTAAGCAAGAACTACAGGGCTGCAGTGCTCTCCAAAGAACAGAGGGCCGCTTACAAACTAGGTGTTCTCCTTGCCCTACCATCTAGCAGCACTGTTTTCTTCGAAAGAGGTCTTCTGTCCTTAACATGGCTGCCATGCCTTACATAACACCAATGAATGAGAAGATAGTTCTGTGGTTTCCCAGGACGCGCACTGCCCGTTAGCCATATGATTCTCCATATGGCACTGCAAACAGGCGAGACAAAGCTTTGCAGTAACGCAGCTCCGAAGATCAGCATCCTCCGAGAGTAAGCAGCAGCAGCAAAGAGACTCAGCCTTCACAAGCTCTACGTTGCCTTTCGTTGCTTTCTCTAGTAAATAACAGGCTTTATCTTACCTTATGAAAACAGTAACAATAACGACGCTCAGCAGAGCCTCCTCTGTTTCAGCTGGGCTCGTAAAAACCCCAACCTCTTGGCGCAACCGTTCTCTGCAGCAGGTAATCTGTAACCCAACCGCTTCTGCCGCTGCCAGAGCCGCTCCAGCTGGAGGCGAGCTAAGCGAGCACTGCCAGGGTGACTCACAGCAGTGACTCAGAGCAGATGCAGAGCTGCAGGAGGAGTTTAAGTTTCAGGGCTTCCTTTCCCTGTCTCTCTCTTGCTCTGTGTGGCACTGGCACGCACGCACTGGCCACCCGGTGTGTGTCTCTCTGCCCACAGCCTGCCCTGGCTTTTTCTTTCAGCACCAAGTTTGATTTCATGCTCTATGTAATCTGGTTTGTTCACTGTCTTGTGGATTTTGTTTGGGTTTTTTTTCAGGTTGGTAATTCTGTTTCTTTCTTCACTGTAAATATCTTGAATGCAAACACTTGCTCTGCAAGCCAGGGCAATGCTGCTGGTGTTATCTGAGGGCTCACACCTCTCATCAAGACTAGGGGAAGAACTCAGTTACTCCAGGAAAGAATCTAAAACAAAAGTATCCATTAGGGCAACGCCAATTACAAGTATCCAGTGAGGGTAATACCAATTTATTCATGACAAGTTTACAGCAAAGTGTCTCTGATTTCATGAAGTACTCTGGGGAGGACAAATGTGCTCTCACTTGCAGTGAGATAAAAGAACGGGAGGAAGGACTGTGGGATGCACGTGAGCAGAAATGCTATGTGCCAGCTCAGCAGGGAGAAGTGCCTATAGGAAAAGAGCATATCTGCAAAGACAGGAGCAGCACATTTGGGTTTCAGGTTGAATTCTGGTAGCCCCCCCAGCTCTCCATCTCACTACACACTGATCACCACAGTCTAAGAAGCAATTTGATCACCTATTTATATTCCAGGCCTGCCAGACTCCCTGCCACATCCAACTGACAACAGGCATCATGAAGTCAAAGTTAGGCACTTCATGTTAGCCAGTGCTGATCCGCACCGCTGTACTGGTTACACTTTATTGAGGAATAGTAAGCAGCTGCAGTGTTGAGCAAATCCAGCCTTTAAAAGAGGCAGATGAAGGAAGCCCTCTACTACTGAGCCAGCAAGGCAAGCATATGGAAATAAATTCTGGAAGGATGAATCAGGAGAGTGTTGTCAAAAGAAGCTGCTGGCCCAAGGAACAACACCATTAAAATGCGTGGACCTGCTTAATAACCATTCACATAAACATCCCAGATAGTTTGGGAAAAGGCGCTTGGTTTATGTCAAAGCAGTTACAGCAGAACATCTTTCCTCATAGTTTGCAAATGCCCAGCTGGCTATCACCCAGATAAACAGATTTGTGTTGAGATTTCTCATGGAAAGAACTACCACCAAAGCATGGCTTTCACTGTCCTGTGGGGTTTGTCTTTTTAAAGAAGTCCTTCTTTTGCAAAGCCCACTGAAATGCAAGGTGTGTCCGCCCAGCCAATCCAGGTATGCGCACGGCCCTGTTCACTGCTGTACCTGGCTGTCGTTAGAGCCACTGAAAAAGCTCTGTCCTGCTGATGGTGAACGTTTACTCTCTCCACATTATCTATCTCAAGTGGCCAAGCGCACTGGCTTGGTGGAGATCAAGAGATGAGAAGGAATCAAGCTGAGCAAAACAATCCTTGAAGCGTGGTCATGGAGGTAACCTAAACAAACAGGATAAAGAATAGCTGGTGTCTGTGAAGATACGCTGAACTCTTTCCCCTAAAAGCACTAGTATTCTATCTATCACTTGGAAAATCTTCTGCTGAATCCCATCTTTTCCCACAATTTACTAATGACACTGAATCTTTGCTCCTGTCAAGCTTTCAAGGCTTTATTTTTGTATCTTAAATGGTTGAATAGGCAAAAGAATGTTAAATCCACAGCATGCCTGGAGAGGTGGGGTGGGGGGAATAAATAACCTGCAAATGACCTCATCTAGAAATCAGAAGTGATCTAATGCTGTAGGCAGCAGTTCTGTGCTGCCTAATTTATCAGGCTCCTTTGCTGGACCTTCTGCAGAAGAAAGGGTTTGAGCCTGAAAGTGGAAAAGCCTGAAGCTTTTTGCCCCAGCAGAGGTAAATGCCAACTGAACACTGATGTGGACGAAATCTTGAACGGGAATTTAACTGCTAAACTAAACGCTAATGTGATTTTGCATTAAGAGGCAATGTAGGCTGTTAGATGCTCTTCAAGGACTAGAAATAATAGTTCTTCCTGGTTCTTCTTTAGAAAACAATCAAGTAAAGGCTTTTCTATCCTACCTATTCAATGTGGTACCCCAGAACATGCTAGACTAAAGAATCCTGTTCCTCCTCCTCATCTCTGTCTCTGGGAATTTCTTTGTTTGGGATTTTTCCTTCTTAAAGTCATCATTATGCCAACAATAGTGAAAATGGCTTTCTACAGCTTCTTCCAGATTGTCACCTTCCATATTAACCTGTTTTCTCATGAAAGCTCAGCCAGATTGTCCTTACTGAGAACACCAACCTCTACTCCTGTTCTTGAACTCTTTTTCTTCCTTAGCTCTACTGTCCCAGGGGAAGAAAAAACAAACAAACAAAAAAAAGCACTGTTCATTTTCTTCCAGGACAGAGCTGGCTCCCAGTGCTATAGAGTAAGAGAAGCAGATTCAGGACCACTGCCAGTATCCCCAGCAATGCCTCCCCTCCTGCTTCCTCCCTCACCCACCTCACCTTCCAGCCATCTTTCCATGCAGCATGCTCTGCTGCATCCTAATGTTTGGCAGCCTCGTTTGGTTGTGCCCTGGGAAAAGGTGGGAGTTCAGAGATACTAATTCCTGAGGAGCATTGACACACATTTTCAAGACGAAAAGCAGAGCTCATTTTCTGAACAGGCTCACACTTTCTTTGGCATTGTTATGGGCATTTCCACAGGTCTTCAGAAGTGACCAGTCACACAGGGAGGGGAGCACTGGGAACACACACAGTAGAAGAGACAAACTGCAGAGGAGCATGTACTTTGAAAAGCATACAGGCAATAAGTAGAGAAGATAAATATTTTTTGCAGCATCTTACAAAGTACACCTGACTTGACCAAGGTTGATCCACTTGTCCACAGCAAAGCCAAATGCAGAAACTAGATTTCAGTGTCTTGCTCACTAGATCATCAGACTTCCCTTTTGGTGCATCTCAGTGGTAGGTTTACTTCTTCCAGCTAATTACCTTTCACGGGTACTTCGATATGCTGTGACCTACCTGAAGGGCAGTTGTAGGCAGGTGGGGGCTGGGCTCTTCTCCCAGGCAACCAACGACAGAACGAGCCTGAAGCTGCGCCAGGGGAGGTTTAGGTTGGATATCAGGAAGCACTTCCTCACGGAAAGGGTCATTAGACACTGGAATGGCCTGCGGGGGGAGGTGGTGGAGTCGCCATCCCTGGAAGTGTTTAAGGAAAGATCGGATGTGGCACTTAGTGACGTGCTCTAGCTAGGTGCTGTGGTGTCAGGTCTTAGGCTGGACTTGATGATCTCAAAGGTCTATTCCAGCCTCTATGATAATTCTGTGTAAAAAAGCCCTGTTTTCTTCCACAGAAAATTAAAACTCCTTCTGGGAAAAGCATCAGCACCAGAACCCTTATCTTGCGCAGACAATAAACAGAGGAAGCCACACATGAAAGCAGTGCTTTAGCAATTGAGTACTGGAGGTGGGAAGAGTTATCACATTTATCTTAAGGATTATGAAGAGAAGCAACAGGACCCAGTACAGCAGTTAAACTTTTTACCATCACGTCATCCACCAATGTCTCAGCAGCACCTTAAACTCATCTCTACAAAAGCAGTTAGCAAAGCAACCTGCAGGAGGCTGTGGGAAACAATTTCCACCACACCACGCGAGTATCTCTTCACTGAGGTCATCTCCTCAAGTTACTGCTATAGCCATGACCCAAGGAAAATTTTTTTGTCATTTTTTTTCCACCTATCTTGCCCTGGAAAGAGGCTAAAGTTACAAGCTGCCTGTAACATGCTTCATGCAGATCTCAGAGGGAAGTACTTCTGTGCATCTGGTGAAAAAGCACAAAACTACCTAAATGCCCATTTCCTCTTTACCGTCTGTTCTCAGCAGATGAAACGAGAGATTCTGAGATACTAAGATCAGAGAAACCAGCCAAAGCAAGACAAGGAAAATAGATCTCTTAGCAACAAAGATGTACTGACCAGAGGAGAGACTGGTTTACAGGCAGTGCCATAGCTCCTGCGTATGTAGACATGGAGAGGTTTGCTGCATGGGAAAGCTTGCTTGGATAAGAAGAAGTCCCCAGATTGCACTTGATGTCAGCACACAGTCAGCTGATCCTTTGGCAGCTGGCCTGCTCCTATCTATCCACTTCTGTTCTCTTTAATGGCAACATCTGCCCGTTTGCTTTGACAGAAAAGGTCAGCAAGACCCTAATGACACATTACACCTGGTAATCAAGTGATGCACCATTTGCAATTACCATGTGGCCAGTCTCACTCCCCTTGTGTTCAGAGCTCTGCTTTTCCTAAAAAACTATACAATGCAAGTGCAGAAACATCTGTAATCTCAAATCTTATCTACATGCTGTAGAGATCACCTTGGATAACAGAGAAACACCTGGTCTCGCCAGGCTTCTAAGAATATTAGAATTTGTTCTATCAATATAGACACAAATTTCTCATTCTAAACAACCTTTATTTTTCTCTACAATGCACGACTATTTCTGTTTCAAATCCCTGTGCCTCATTTCTGCACTCATACAATAATTTCAAGTGAATATTGATCTGTGAATCCTCACAAAAGACACCCAAAGCCAAGTGTAAACTCATTCTGAGGCAAGCATACATTACTGCATGACTTCAACATCACGGTTTCTGGCACTAACAAAATGCTGTACTCTGGGGGGCTCATTCTACAAACTCTATACATTTTATGAGTGAAGTTTTTCCTGTTGTCTCCACAATGCAGGACTTGCAGATCTCATGCTGGTCTTTGTAACCTGTGACCGGGGGATTCTTCAAATCCCTCAGAACAGTTGTCAGTGCTGGAGAAAATTGATGCAAAGATAGTGTTTTCTCAGGACCATCTGCAGCACTGGGTAAACTAAATCAAACAGGAAAAGTGAATGGAAAGCTGGTCAACTTTGGTGACTATTCTGCACCCTTTCTTATTAAGTCTACCCCTCTTCAGCTGCATGAAGAAAAAGCAGCTGTACTGCAAGTTTCTGTGTCTGCAGCACAGGTTTCTAAATACTTTGTCCTGTCTCTTCAACTCAACTGTACTCCTTTGCAAGTTAACTGGCCCGTAGTTTGAGGCAGGGAAATCATCTTCTCAGATGTTCCTCATTAGTACAGTCATGAAAAGGAATTGTCTACCCAGATATGTTTAAGGGTCTTGTTCTCTTATTCCTATTCTTGGTGTTCTTCATCTTTGCCATGCAAAAAAAAGCCCTGTTGTTAGTACAGCGTAAAACAGCACTTCACAGAAAGCTAAGAAGTTCCTCAAGTGTGTATCGACCAATAGAAGACCTAATAAGAAAAGCCATGGTTAAACTATTTTTCTTCTCTCTCAAAAATCTTCATTTCTTCTTTTCAAATAAATGATGTAACAATCCAGTCAGAAACGGTTGTGTGCCAGCTCACAAATTTTAACTCATCTTGTGTGAATCCAACCTTTCTTTGTGGTGCACTGTAAATTATGACCCAGATTAATGCCACCAAATATCAATGGGATCATTCAAAGATTAAGATACTGTACGTGTTGGACTGCGTATCAGAATTCAGGCCAGTGTGAGCCCGATGTGGAAAAGCTTCTTAAAAGTGTTGATAATACAAGTGTTTCTTTTGTGATTAATCTAAATTTTGACATCCAGAACTTAATTATTTCAGATCATTTGGGACTTTTCCTAAAATTAGGCCACCAAAAAAGCTCACAAAAAGTAGCACATCAGTGTTCTTAACATGGTTTCAAAAAAAAAATCTTCATGTCAAAGGCTACACATCTTAAACAGTCAGCTACAAACCAGCGAACCTACACAGATAATAAGAGAAGGCAAAAAATAAAACCAGAAAATAGCACCAGAGTTTCATTAAATAAACCATTTTCTTTGTCTTCATGTACATAAAAATGCAGACTGTCCCAAACACACCCCTGTGCACCGTTTGCTGGCACCTCCACCAGTTATAACATCTTCTTCCATGTGTCCAAGATCAGATGGTACATCAGAGCTTCGAGTAGCTGCGTTGGTTTATTTTAAAATCAACTTCATTTGTTTCTGTATAACCCAGAAGTATGCACTGATATATTGCTAAATATATTTCTAGATTATATTCACTTCCTAGTATAGTAAAAGGTCTCGTTGCATGGGATGTCTCGGGGACTAAAGGGACACCAGAGATTACAGATGTTTGCATCATACACCGATTTGGGAAAAGACTTGGAGTACTTGAATTTAAAGGGAATTCGACTGGGTAGATAATATTTCAATACATTGCATCGCCTGATTACCGGGTTTAATGTCTTATTAGAGTCTCACTGACCTTCTCTAACACTGTTTGTGTGTCTGTATGAAGGAAGCATAATTAGTATCAAGGAATTATGATTAAATGGAAAACACTGGTAACTTTGCTACTTAAAAGTAATTTTTTGTTATCTGTATCCTGTGTTTCTGCAAAGCCTTCACCCACTCAGCTCCCCATCAAATAAATGGCATACATTCACTCCGTTGTTGAACGGATCCATCAAAGTCACCAAATAATTCCAGATATGCAGAAAAGTGATGTGCACAGATCCACACACAACCTCTTGTTTACAGTTCAGTTCCACCAGCCTCAACTGGGAAAATTACTGGCACCATCCTTTTATATTATAAGACAGTAAACCAAATATTTTTGATTACCCTGCCCTTCCCTACTTACACCTTCTTCTCATTCTGTCTGTGATGGACTTCATCTGTCTGGAATTGATGGCTACTCCTGCACTTGCCTAGCGGTGGTCATAAACCAGAGGGACTGGTCCTGCTGCCCGGCACCACTGGGAGCTGCAGCTGTCCTTCCCGGCCTTGCCTGGGCCCCAGACCCAAGGTTTCCTTGACATGGAGATTCGTCTGGTGAAAAGCACAGGTCTGCTGACATGCGTTTTTGCACCTCAGACGGAGTCAGGAAGAGAGACAAAGTGTGTACCTGGAGATCTGAGCGACAACAGGTGAACTTATCCTCACTACCTGTTCTCAAGATCACCACACATTTTCTACCCCAGAACAGAGGAAGGAAAGCTTTCCCTCCTCCCAGCTCATCAGTTTTGGGGTTTCTGGGGAGCATGGGACTAGATGGGTTTGTTTGTTGTTTTGGTTTTTTTTTTTTCCAAATGGAAGAATAAGCAAATCAAGTCTGAGGCTCAGAGGCACAAGTTTCTGAGGTCCACCTCACTTAGCTTGTAACAATTTCAATCATTACTTGCCTGACATTACCCGAAGTCTTGGGAACTGAAACTTAAGCTCTAATTAGTGCACTAAATATTGGGCAAGCTTTCTTTCAATGTATGATTAGGCAATTTGGGGATAAAGCTTAATTTGGAAGGAAGATATCCATTTGACTCTTGTGAGGCTGATTCTAGTCAACGTAGAGCTCTTTAAAGACCCATTTAATAAGTGACAGTCACATTCCTAGAAAGGTACACTCCAAAACACATTCACTTTTGCAAGTTGAGGATTTCAAACACTTATGAAATAATTCTAGAGATAAAGATGACATGCTGAAAGGAGCTGGCTATAAATACAAGATCACCAATACAAGCATATATCCACAAAAGCCCTAAAGACAGACAGTGTAAAAATACTTTATCGATTGCCATAGTCCAAAATAGCACTAATTCTCTGTTAATTTCTCCTGGGAAAACCAGTTCTAATAACCCTGCATGAAAGGGCTTCTGAAATAGGATACGGCATATTCACCTTTGCTGATTATATCACGATTGATCGGAGACACCAAACTAGGCAAAAAGAAAGACGACGGGGGCTTTGTGTGTCAGTTCTTCAACACCGTCCAAGGACGAAATTCTCTCTCTAATACAAAGAACGGTCATTTAGAGCTTCAGAACAACCTATTTTGCTTGGGAACCACTGAACTATCTCCAGCTCAGTTAACTACGGCACAGTACTGGTTCAGTGAGGAAATCCTACGTAAGGGCAAATACCAGCACAGAGCTGCAGTTGCTTTGAGCCAGGCACAGCAGAGTATGGAAATACGTGACCCACACCCATAGCTATGGAAGGGTTCTTAAAATACACAGGCTGTAATTCAGTGTAACAGCTGTAGTTCAGATGGAAAAGGAAACGGACACATCAAAATTAAAGGAAGATAAGTAAAAAGCCATCCTCATATGAAAACAGTTTCAAAAGTGTGGGTGCCTTTCTTTTTATGGTGGGTCTAAAAAGGCTAAGATGCACGCAGCACCTTTAGGCAGTGATTCTAAATAGCCTGCCTTTTTTAGGAATTCATGCAACGGGCTGAAACCACACAAATACTGGCCAAACACTATTTCAAAAGGACCTGACGCTTTGTCAGCTTCATATAAATGAGCTTAAAGTTTATTTTTATAGACTCTAATTTAGATAGCAGCTAATCAGAATGGGCCTTTTTTTGTACAACAATGGTGCACATTTCTTCTACCCGCTCTTTCCCCCCTAGTTCTTCCTCCAAAAAAATAATTGATTGCAGCTTCAAAAAATATCACGGGGACCTGCCTGAGCCTTTTGTCAAACAGTAACAAACTTCGCATGAAATTGGTAGCAATTACAGCTTGTACAAGAGAGTGCGAAGGAAATAATCATTTTTTAACCCACATAAAAAACCTTCCCACGCAGGAAAACACCTCATTTTTCGTATCTTACTTGTGATCTTTCAGTTGGGTTCTTTTTTAAGAGAAGCCTTTTCAACTTTATTGCTCCACAAACCTATAATTGAGGTACTAAAAAGAGGAAATATGTAGTCTGTAGGGTTACGCTTTTCCTTGAAAAACCTCCCATCAAGGATAAGGAAAAAGAAAAAGAAAAACAAGGTGGGAACTTCAAAGATTGTATTAAAGAAACAACCTACTGATTCCTCCTACAGAGGTAGCCAGATAACCAGGAATAAAGAAATATTGAAGAATATATATAAAGCCATGTTTTAAAACTCTGTAGTGCCTCTGGTCTCTCCAGTAGGTTGAAAACGACTACAATCCATGTATAACCCTTACATACAATGTGGAGGCTGAAGAGACTACGTTACATTAACAAGAACAGGCAGGAGAGTCAGAAAATGCACCGAATTCTCTGCTTTCACAGAAACAAAGCAGGCAGAGTGCAATTCAGAGCACCTAAGCTAAGCAGGAGCTAGAGTTGCTAACTGAGGTGTCTCTGAGGACACTCACTTCCCTCTGAAGCTGCAGAGGGGATGCAGTCCACTGATGTCAATTTGCCCTAATCTGGCCTGCCAAGAAATAAAAAAATCCCACAGAAGGTCTACAGAAACGCTGCAGCAGCTTAAATGCTAAATAGGGAGAATATCCAGTAAAAGCAGAGCTCAAAATAGAACATAGATGGGAAGAATTTGGCTGTGAGGTACGAGATGTTTTTAGAAGATGACAGACAGAGGAAATGTCAGACCTGGAGAATCAAGACTCTCAGCAAGGCAAAAATCGATGTTACCACCAAAAGAACACAAGTTCCAGTTAATAGAACAACCTGAGAGCAATTCCTAGTGTATGGTCTTGAAAGAAGAGAAGTTAATGGCACTGTGGTGGCTTGCTAATGGGGCAAACTGGTTTAGAGAATAGGAAATGGACAAGTGATGGCAAAACTGCATAGCAAGCCACCTTAGGGGAAAGAGTGGCAGAGGAAGTCAAACAGCAGAGTATGATGGACAAAGATCCCAGGAGGTGGATTTGAGAGAGGAATGATTCAGGCAGAGACACACAGCAGGAAGCAGCAAGACTGAGCCGCCTGACTGCCAGGCTGCTTGGAAGCAAACACAAGAAAACAAAGCTGTGACACTAAAAAGAGAGGACAAAAGGACTTGGGAAGAGATCATAAGGAAAGCTTCACAAAGGATTATTTGTGAAGAAAAATCAATGCTTGTCAGGTCTTGGGGGAAAAAAAACCCCAAACCCAAGAACAACTTTTTTCAGCCCTGGTTCCTCTGTTTTGAATTTAAGCAGAAGAGTTTTAATGCTGTGAAGAGACTGCTGGACTTACCTGGGCTCATTCACAGCAGTAAGACCTCTTCACTGCCACAGGTGTCTGAAGGGACAGACAGACCTCTGGAGGTCTCCATCTGAAAAAAGCTCTAAATCTTTGCATCTGATTGGCAGGAACCCAAGTGAGACACTAAACTGTACAACTCTGTTATCAGAGGCTTCAAAAGTCATTCCCTGAATTAAGCCTTCCTTGTTTGCATTTACCATCATGCAAACACCTTCTTACACCGAGGCAAGTGCTGCTTAACACGAAGCATTTAAGGTTTGCTTAGCCTCTTTAATGCAAGAAAAGCAGTAATAATGGATAAAGGGAGAAATACCATGCAAGCTGCCACTACTTCATGGACCAGAGCTCAGAATCTCCTGGCCTGCCGTTAAGCAACACGCAAAGGTTTGTCTCCTGAAGCTGCAATACAGAGCTATGCAAATCCTCCATGAGCCCTGAGCCTCCTGTAGTTACACAAAACACATGAAACGTTGAGTTTGGATGCTGGTTTGGCCACCTGTCCCAGAAACTCATGGGTTTTTGGCTGACAATGGAAATACTCCTTTACAGTCACTACAGCTCTCTCCCAGTGTCGCACTGCCAACCGGCTCCAGCACCGGTTTTCAGAATCCTGTGGCACTGAGAGAAAAGCCGACAAGAAGGAAAATCCCAGTACCTCCAGAAGAACTGCTGTGCAGATTCTCCACAGGATATTTTACTGCAGAAGCTGCAGGCCTGGAAAGGCATCACAGCAGGTCTGGCCTCCAGTACTGCAGAAGCCTCACAGCCAAGTAAAAGACAACACAGTCCTGCAAAGTTTAAGCCTCCTATGCTACTCTGTTATCAACACCCTGAAGTTTGTAACGCAGCTGCCTGAAACAGTTGCCTTTTGTTGTCCTCTAGATCCACAGACTGCTTCTCGGTACTCTGAGGAGGAGTACAGGCTCTTCTAGAGCAGGTGGAGGAAGGGATCACTAACAGCACAGCTCCCTCACGTTTCGGAAGTTTCAGGGGCTGCTCATCTTCCTTTTTCCTCTGAAATCTCCTACTCATCAGTTGTTTCCCAATACAAACAGCAGTGGAGGAAGGTGGGGAAAAGGTAGAGAGCAGTAATAGGGTATTCCAGTTTCTAAAAACTAAAGGACAAGACAAATCTGGTCTAGATGCAGCATTGTGGAGAATAAAGCGCCAGTCAGAATGAAAAACTGTCTTTAGCTCGCGTAACACTTCACATACCCCTATTTGTGCACCAAAGTAGACCAGTCCTAGTTTTTCAAAAGGGCCTAAAATGAATCCCAGCAAGACATGAGCCACTGGATAGCAACCTTAGCATTCAATCTGGGAGACCACTGAGAGTAACCGGGACAGAGCAGGGTGTCTCTAAGCTAATCTCCAGACTGCTACCAAGTCCCAGAGTGATTCTACTATTATCTGCCAGTACAAAAATGAGACAAGTCAGGAAATCACTGTCAATCCTTTTTCTCTCCCTTCAATCTCTCAAGCCTGAGAGCTAACAACACTAATAACAAAAAGGAAAAAAAGAAAATAAAAAAGGTAAACCCATTTTTCAGCTAAGTAACTAAAACGGTATGTCTTATTTTCGGCAGAGGTTACACAGCTAAACATCCAAAGAGTATGCAGTCTCCTGGAAAATACCAATCGTGTTGTCAGTTTGAACAAACAAAATATATTCTATTTTTGCAGCATACAGACTGACATAGGGGCACTAAAGAAGGATGAGGCACGTACACTTGGGGCTGACTAAAGACCATGTCCCATTCGTGCACCACAATCAAGCACTTACCTATTTGCAGGTGAAAGCACAAAATCAGCCAGCTAGTTTGTTAGTTATTTTGCTCTATTTTGCCAAGTCTATCTGCTTTGTCACCCTTAAAAAGAAGCTGCACAAAATCATTCAGATCTAATCACCTACTTGAAAAATATGCCTAGAGGGTGGAGGAATTTTTAAAAGCGAAAGTAGGAACGGTTTTCTCCTGGCATTCTTTTAAGCGATGAGAAATTTGTACCAAACAAGTGACTCCTGTATTTACAAGAAATCCTTTAATGTATTTATTGAAGAAATGTCACTTAGAACGTGAAGCTGCACAGACTACAGAACGTGGATCCTTTTAGATTAAGATCAGCAAATACGATGAGTATGTTCAGATGACAGTACAGAGGTACTGACCTACCCATCTTACTGCACAGGCCCGCATTCATCCACAGCTGGCTTAATGCTGCACTGGGAGACTGAAGATCAAGTCAAGAAAAATGACATTTGCAGAGCAAATTAAGACAAAAGCACCTTAGGATGAAACTACTGGGAGAAGCATTACGTTGACAAGACACAACCTCTGCCATTGTGGGTCAGGGTCGGAAGTCTTAAAGCAGCCATGGACCTATACAGCATATAAAGAGTTATAAACTTTATGATATTCAGTGTTTTCCTCAAATATCCAATTGCTAGCATTGTAGGACTAGGCAAAAGGCTCAGGTCTGACAGAAGATCAAGTAGCCATCACTGCAATTCTCTGCTCTTCCACGACTTAGCAGAGAGAAGTTTGAGGACATGAACCCCAACAGTTCTGGAAGTGTTGGAACAGAAGGACTTCCACTTTAGGATTATTTAAAACCACACCAATGTTTACACCTAGCCTGAGTAGTGAGCTTGACCACTGGCAGCAAGGCAGCTGCACCCAAACCAGCTTCCAGCTGTATGGACCAGAATACTGCAGAAATATTTAGCCCAGATTCTAAGAAGAGAAAAGAGAATCCATGTTGCCACAAAACACAGGCAAATTTCTGTTCCTTTTGAAAGGAAAGGGAGAGGAAATGTAGAAAAGCCAACACAGAACTCCTAGGAGACTTCAGGAGCTCATAAGACTCTTCACAGGACTGCTTCACGAACTCGTATGAGACCCAGGAAACCTGCAGCCACAGCATTTCAGCCACGAGACCAGAAGAATCAGCTAGCCTGGTGAAAGACCACAACTTCTGCGTGTCTGTTGTGAATCCCTTCAACAGGGCCATGGTGTCTGAAACAAGCTGGCATATTAAGACATGAGAAAGCAAAGAACTCCTCACACTGCAACTTGCTCTTTAGATGAAAACGCACGTGGTAACTGAAACTGGCATGTGAAGACTCATTCCTGCAGCATGTCAGATTAGGGTCAAAGCACAGAAATATGTTCTCTTTTTTTTAAAATCCAGCAACTAAATAATAGTAAGGCTTAGTTCAGTGCAATAACATCAGAGCATTAACCTGGGCTTGGGGCAGAGGGAATTACAGCTTATTCTTTCTAAAATATTTAGAGTAAGATTAAGGGAGTGATCAAGAACAGCAAATGTCAAATAGCAGATACAACTAGCACTTTCTATCCAACCCAAATATTCTATAAAAACAGCACTTTAAAAGCAATTGCAGGTTTTGGGGGCTTTTTTTGGTTGCTTGTGGTTTTTTAAAGGAATATCGGTTAGAATAAAAATAGCATAACACAATCTTAGACATGTGGAAAGCGCTGATGGAAGAGACAGAAGTGACATTCTCTGGCTCAGAAGACCTGCCTGTCACAAACAGATATTGTACATTTATGGCTATTAAGAGAAAAGCTCAGGATAAACGTACTGAAGTTTAACAAGTTAGAACACATCAGCTGAACCACAGCAAACACAAAGCAAAGTCACTTAGCTTAACCTCACTCCACTGTGAAGTACACAGATAAATAACCTCACATCTGGAACAGGCTGCCCAGGGAGGGGGTGAGTCCCCATCCCTGGAGGGGTTTAAGGGTCGTTTGGATGTGGTGTTGGGGGACATGGTGTAGGGGAGAACTTTGCAGAGTAGGGTTAATGGTTGGGCTCCACGATCCCAAGGGGCTTTTCCAGCCTGAGTGATTCTATGACCTGCAGCAGGCTAGGACTACGCCTGCGTAAGATTAGTATTATGTAGTGGCCTGTTAAACATCAGTAACAGGGTAAGGAGTCTGGTCCTCTAGTTACTGTCCTGAAGAGACAAAATCAGCCCAGCTACATTTCACAAGCTAGACTGTTTGCAGATCAAGGGCTGCTGAAGCCATGAAGGAAGAACACCTACCTCGTGATCTACCAGACCATCCCTGCAAGAGACTGTTGCATGTTGAATATGAACATAACAGTAACGTGCAAAGAAGTAAGTCAGGATAAAAAAAAGAGACTTACTACTGAGAGGTTTTCTTAGAAAAATGACGACTGTTGTTCACTTCCACTAATCCACTACCAACACTAGGATCAGAAGGTTACCGAGTTGACAGCTACATAAAAAAGTAGACAGCTTCCCAGTTAATAGCTCTGCAGACATACCAGTCCATCTTTGGACTTGTCAAGTGTTTACATTAAGTAAATTTCCTATGCTAAAAATCAGTAGATACTGTCATAAAAATGAAAGCCAGTACTGTGTTGACTTTTAACATTACTTTAGGCAGTCTATACTGGACAACACCCTACATTTTCTGAACATCGTAAGTTTTAGTAATTTGTTTTGGCTCTTGGCAATGAACTGTTGCTTTCTTTTCTCCACAATGATGGAAAAATTGAGCTGGTTCCCTCCAAAAGGGCAGTGCTCGTCCCTCAGAAGGACACCACCACCATGAGACTTCCCCCTAAAAAGACACGGGCATCTCCTGTGCATCGCTGCGTTGCGGGGTGTTGTCTCAATTACTCCTGCCCTGTGGCTCTATAGTTACACACCCACAAGCAAAGCCACCTCATCTTCTCCCTCTAGTAACTCCTTTCAATCTGTTTTTGAAAGATGCTGAAGGACAAACTGGTTTCCACTGTGGTTGTAGGTAATTTCTTGAACAGAATTTATTTAAAACACTGACTCCAGACAGACAACTCCCTAGTCCACAAGTAACTTCACTGATGTCAGGAAAGCTTACTCAGCACAAGCAAAGCACCGATGCTCAACTTTAAGCTGTTTTCCATATGTACAATTCAGTGACACACAGGAAGAATTCAATTTCCCAAGGTGGGAGTTTGGTGCCTCTGAGCACAGCTGCCAAACAAAAGGAGAAATCCAATACACGTTATCAATCCTCAGTGCCTCCAGCGACTTGTGCAAATCTGTCCCCTTTGGAAAGTGGCTAGGAAGCACCAATCTGTAACTCTGTGTAACTCGGAATTGCTTCACTCTGTATAGCAATGAAAGAAACCACCAGAGAACCTGCGGGGACAAAGCGCATGAAAAGGAGAGATTAGCAAAGCCTGACACATCTGTAATCCACGTTTCTCTTGGGCTTTGTTGACAGGTACAAGCAAAAGTGACAGCAAAACAGGAGAACCTCTACTGTAAAATGTAGACAAGAAATCCTTCATAGCAACTTTTTCCTTGTTTCATGCTTAATACAGAAAAACCACTTTAATTATTCTAGTGACATAAATTTAAAGCCTTAGAAAACCAAGTGTATTTAACTCTGCAGAGACCTCAGGTTTCTCTGACTACATCTGTTGCTTTCAGATAGCGATCCCCAAGTCCCGTCTGAAATCTGGCAGTGCTTTAGATCTCCACTTGCCTCTGGCTTGCACCTGGCATCCCCATAACCCTTCAGCAGGAAGAACTCAAGGCCACTACACTAGTAGGTCATGTAATTTTTCACCTCTTCGCTACAAGACTTCCTTGCCCACCTGGAGAGGCCCATGTGAGTAGGTTCGAAGCAGACTGGTGCTTGTTTCACCAGCAGAACCTGCAGAAAACACGAGTCGGTTCCTCACTCCCATCCTCCTTCCAACAGCAGGTTCGTGTCTCTCAGAGTGCAGATGACTGGGTTAAAGCCCAAATACCAGTGGCTCTTACAAAGCCTTTACAAAACCAGCAATACTGATGCAAACAAGCACATCCTGTTTCGGCTGGTCTCCAACAGTTACCTGAAAACCTCTTCACTTTGCTTAAACTACCAGCCCTGTATTTTGTCTTCAGACTTTGTTGCTGAAACAGAAAGTGATGCCGCTTTGTTGAAATTACTTCTCTCACCTAAAATCAAAGAGCTCCAAGATACAGTAGTATGTCTGTTTTCTGTACATTACTGGTTATCTCTCCTCATGTTTGTTTGTCCTGTTTCAAACTCTGTGGGATTTACGCTCCAGGAGGGAAGAGCAGCTCAGTTAAAAATTACTTTCAGTGGTCCATTAGAAGATTTCTTTACATTTATGCCCACTGTAGGAGAGAAATACATATTTTGTTACATAAATTACATGTCCTCTGCCTGTTCACATGATTAATTACAAATTAATTCCCTCCTCAGTCTGTTTCACTTTTAAGCTGTACCTTGGCAGGAGGAGTTATTCCACTGCAAAATCATTCAATGAGAAATTCAGGGAAAATGCAAATCCTACAGCAAAACGCTGAACTTAAAATAAACAGCAAAATGGGTATAAAGAAGTACGACAACTTCTCATTATTAATAGCTGTGGGGGTCTAAACACACATGCCGAGGGGCAGATGTTCACTGTATGCTTTTGTTAGCTTGCATGGGTTTTAGAGGCAGACCTGTAAGGCTACAGGACTGTGACTTAAAGCAAAGAGGTGGCCTTTTCCTGTACAACAGTTGACATCTGCCTCCACCTGAAGCTACAGCAACTGTTGACCAAGAGACTTTCAGGTTTAATTGCCTGTAACCAGAAGCAGTTCAAACCATAGTAGGAAGTCAGTTAATGAACATGCAAGAAATATAACAATTGCTACCAAGACAAAATTATGAGGCTCTTTTAAATAACTGTGCTCCTTCCTTCCTGCATTACTTACATTTTCTCCTGCTACAAAAATTTACAGATGCTGTTTTCATCTCCGGTCTCTAAGATTTTCACAGAAGTAAAGGTTCGATCCCACACCCACTGATGTCAGAGGAAGAGACAAATCAGATCATAAAGAGAGAAAAATATCCAGGTTGTAAAGGTCTGTTCCACACAAATTAGTATCTGGCTTTATCCAGTTATAATGACAGCAAGAAGAGCCACGAACAAAGACTCCCTGAGCTGAAGACTTGGCAGGTATCATAAGCAAAGATCCCAGAATCATCGAACGGTGGGGGTTGGAAGGGACATCTAGAGATCATCAAGTCCAACCCTCCTGCCAGAGCAGGGTCACCCAGGGCAGCCCACACAGGAACAGAGCCAGGGGGGGCTGGAAAGTCTCCAGAGCAGGA
>JAAGNO010018083.1:0-25432 GCA_033439905.1 Ceryle rudis
TAAACAAACCATGCAGTTTATGTATTTCCTTTAAAAATAATAATAATAATAAAAAAAAATAGATGAAAATGCGTTGCAATCACTCCAAACCGGTCTTGTTAACAGAGCAACATTTCCCTCTAGTGGTCATCCAAAAGCAGTTAACGATTCCTAGGGTTATAGCCCAGAATGAAGAGATAAATGTGCAGTTCACTCTCCAAGTGTACTTGCAGGTACCCTGTCTTGGTTACTTTTGCAAACCACCAGGGAGGAAAGAGGCCGTGAGCTGTCCTGGGGTCTCGCGTTCAGCCCCTCCTCGCCACCCTCTGCCAACAGCAAACCCATGGGTACTGTCACTTGGGCAGTGGCACAGCATGAGTGGGACACCTCTGGGCAGCTGCAGGAGATGTGAGCCATGGCCAGATGGAGACGTGCAGCATTTACACAGTAATGAAAGCCCCTTCTAGTATAATTTCTGTGTGTATCCAGTTTTATTTCTAATTCAAGATATGTATCTTTAAAAAAATGTACGTTTGAAAACATAGTAGTTTAGGGGTTTGGGGTGGCTTTTAAATTGTGGTCAAGTTATTAGGGAGAAACTATACTGCTTTGGAAAATTTATAAAGATGAAATGCACACAACTGGGAAGGTCAGGGACATAATTATAAGAAGCACTCAGGAGACAGAGGACACTGAAAAATAAGACAGGTTCCTTGAAGTCACAGGTCATGCAATGAAGGCATCTCAGCCTAGCACAGCCACAGTGGAAATAGAAGCAAACCCTAATTGTGATGAGCCCATATGGAACGTTTTAGAGGTGTTAAGTTCCTAATTAGAGATATTCAGGCTTCAGCACACTGTGGTGCATGGACGTATGACTATTCAGAGCAAAATTGAAGGTAGGTAATGTGGGCAGTCATGATAAAAATTAGAGTTGATTGAAAACATTTACAAATACCAGACAGCCAGGTCAAGGAGGGGCTGTGTCAAAGTAGGAAAGTTTCTTGTGGATTTTTAACTTATTTCCCTCTAGTCCTTCATTTCCTTTAGACATCTGCTGCGCTCCTGAATCTCAGGTCCTGTACAGCATTCAGAATGGTGAGTTTTATTCATTCTATTCATAAGAAGTTCAGCTCTGAATTTTACAGTGAGAAGATTTTGAGTGGAAATTGAATATGCTTGTTGCTGAGATTTTTTGTTCCTGAAGGGGTAGGAAACGGTTGTAGAGAGAGTGGAAGAATGTTCATGTTAGCAAAGACACAGATAAATGTTCACACATTCCTGTTCTGATGGGGAGAGGAAGAGCAGGAAAGAGATTAAAGGAGTAGAGGAGCACAGAGGAGGAGAAGGAAGAGGATGAAAGGAGCCTGTAGATGAAGGTGGAAAAAGGACCAAAATGTCTCAAACTTGCTATCTTTAGGCTTGTGATAAATACACAATACTTGGCAAATGTGCTATGTTAGGGTTTTAGTAAAGAACTTAAGAGCTTTTCAGTCCCTCCAGAACTGATATACAGACACACTTCCAGCTAAGAAGATATATTCAGCAGATGTGAGAGAAAGCTGAACATATATAACAAGACATGATGAAAGAAGAAATCACAAATACATTTATCAGGCATAGTTTTACAATTTCTTTTCCTGGCTTTTGTCTAGTTACGAATTAAGCATTAGACCAGAATTAACAAGTCAGACTTCACTCCATCTCATTGCTATAGATCTTAGCACTGAAAATAATATGTTATTATTAGAGAAGTTAAACTGAACCCTCCTTGGGAAGAACATAAGTTACATTGCTTGAAAAGTTGAAAATTAAACATAAATCGTTACTTCTTAATATCTGCAGTTCTCAGATAGACAAGCCCAAGCCTCAAAAGCTGGTTCCAGATCCTGTAGTGGAGTTGACTTAGTCAGTTCCGGAGCTGAGACAGGTGACAACTCTGTGAACTTCACCTGTGGATGCACATTTTACTGGATTTTGGGTGGCTTTTGTCAGGACATAAACATATAATATATGTACAATCTGCCATGGAAGAGAGCAGATAACCATATGATTTTGTGAGTCACTGATGCATGCTGATATTTTTATATACTTAAATGCTGCCATACACTTGTTTCATAGACCATTAGCTAGTCTCAGGTTCCTAAACTGTTATTTCTCCATCTATTCCTCTTACTCATAATAAGATCCCATAAATCTGTCACTTTTATGCAGCCAGAATTTGTTGCACTTAGCACTGCATATGCTTTTCCATATTTCTGAAGAGTGTTATGGTGAGGCTGAGGTTCTGAGATTAATTCATCATTGTCTTGATAAGCACTGATGCATGCCCAGCCTGCTTGCTCCATGCCCTGGGAAATCTGCTGGTTTTTGAAGGGTTAATCATGATCACCTGTAGCCCATAAAGCAAGGATTTGACTTGTAGACAGTGTCTGTGATCTGAGTTTGTTAGTTTTCAGATTTATGCCTTGGTCTTTGCTAGAAGTGCTCAGAATCCTAGAATAGCATTTGGGTTTTTTTCCCCTTCTCTTAATTTTTTCATTTTAGCATTTAAATCTTCTTATGACCTTTGAGTCATTAAACTGAGTTCGCTGTTCTCAGAATTCAAGCCTATTCAATAAAGATTGGGTATACTGAAAATCTCAAGAACACAGCACTGATTTGAATTACGATATTAATTCACTCACTTTGAGATAATTATTATGAATGCATGCCCCATAAATGTGAATGTTTCCATACCTGCGGAGTGTCATTAAACTTCTTGTCATCTGCTTGATGTTTACAACAATAAAAAGAAAAATAAAAAAGAAAAGAAAAAAAGAGTCCTTTCTGGACTTTTCTGTCTCTTGTTAACCAATTTCCTTTTTTACAAAATCTTGGTGTTGATTCCTACACATACAGTAAGTTCTCTTGTACATTGCTTCTTCAAGGGCTCTGTTCCCTTTAGATCTGCAAGACAAAAGATGATACCACATATATCTAATGCTGAATAAGCACAGTGAAAGAATGCAAAAATGTGTGAGCATCTGGCTGCTTGTCCACTTGAACACAGGCCATAGGGGTCACTGAGACCCCTCAGAGTGCTATTGATACCAGACCCTGACAGGAAGTACTTTGGATGGACCCCACAGGACAGAGGCCAATGCACTCAGACGTGTGTTATATCTTCAAACACTGGAGCTGGTGACAAACCAAAGGAAACTTTTAGCCATTTCCAAATGATCTTCTCCTTGGGAATATGCTGAATGATTCCTATCCCTTCCTGATAATCTGTTTCTCAGGGAAGTAAGTATCTTGCAGAGGCATTCTTCTTGCCTCACTAACATCCCTGCTAGTGTGAAGGGCAAGTTAAAATACCAGTTGGGGGAATAACTTATTAAAAATGCTGAAGTCATGATGAAGCAATGAGTGTGAAACATATGAGCAGCACAGGGATAATCTCTGTGTGCTGGAGGCGGGAAAGGGACCATGCAGCAATGCAGGTAACAAAGCTCACACTTGAGGTGGATCATGAGCACTTTTGCTTGTTTTTATCAGAGCTGCTGGGGCAAAGTTCCTTACTCTCCTACTAGAAAACTGGTTCCTAAAGGCTGTTAGGCACAAATGAAGGACAAAATCTGGAGGGCAGAGAAAAAGAATTTGCAACTACTTAACTCTTTGAACTCTGATTCTGCGCCTCAGTTGAGTGCCAGGAAACTGTTTGTGGAAATAACAGAATGGAAAATGCTGTCTCTAAGAACCTAATAGTTTCTGAAAGGTTTTCCCAGTTTTATGCTGACACGATTGTGAACTCACATAGACCTCATATAGGAGGTTAATAGACCTTCAGCAGCATTATGCATGCATTGCCAATAAATGCCCTGAGATATTGGTATCCAGGCTGCCACCTGTGGTCTGTAAGTAATGTTCATAAAAACCACAAAGGAAATACTGTACATGCATAATAGTTTGAAGAGACAAAAATGCCAGGGTAAAAGTATTTTCTTTGTTGCTGGGTAGTTCGGTTTTGCTTCTAATGCTAGTCCTTCCAAAGCACAAAGTCCTTATGAACCTCATTAGTTGTTCTCCTCCATCCCTGCCTGTGCCTCACAACCCCTCATGCCTTTTTTTTGTCTCTTCTCTTATTCTATACTACTTTCATATATTCTTCTTATACATACATACTGTCTATATAGGCATATACAAATGTGTATATATATATATGCAGTTGGGGTATTATTGTGAAGAAATTGAAAAAAGACCGTGCAGTTTTACTTTTTATTGATTTATGATACCGCATTTAATTTCAAGTTATTGAAACAAAGGTATTTTATCTGTAGAGTTCTTATCATTTTCAGCGTGACTATTACCTGGGATCATTAGAGAGGAGACAATGGTAGGTCAAATCCTCTCAAACATGACAGGATTTTGTACTTGTTTCTTTTCTCCTTAGCTGAACCCCAACACTGTTGTAACATTGGACAGAAGGGAAAACCCACAGTAATATTTCATCTTCTGCTGAGTCTTGTGAGAAGCAATTGACATTTTATACAGGTTGAAGGTTTCATATAGGTTCATTGGAGGAACACGATACTGCCAGGTGAGGCTGTGCTACTTGATTGGTAATGGGACAGTGCTGACATGAAGAAGGGTCCAGACAAGCTGAGTCCTGGAGTAAATGGATCTGTAAGTGCCACTGAATTGGTGTAGTGAATTAAGAAGACCTCACCATCTCACCAAGACTGGTGGTGTTCCACAGAAAATGAGAAACTGGAGGAATCCAGTCACCTCCTGCCAGAGAAATGGTCCAGGAGCTCCTTTGTCTCTCAGCTGTGCAGCATAGGTGACTTGTGTCTTGTGGCACTCATCTGTGTGATGAGTGTAGTCTATGACAGATAAGACTAGGAAGCTTGAACAACCTTGATCTAGAACATTACCCTGGTTTGAGTGAGAACAGAACTAATTCTGTTCAGTAATTTCACTTTTCAGCTCAGTTCTTCTAACTAACTGCACCGTCTGAAGTTAGCAGCCTGTTTTCCCAGACAGTGTCTGCTGCTGGCAGTGATAACACCCCATGTTTAGAGTTACTACCAAGGATTGGTGTGCAGACCAAGGCCACTGCTGGATCTTGTGCATCACATTGGGGGGTGCAGAAAGTAAAAGGCTGCACCTGCAGGGACAAGTGGACAGGACAGGTGACTCCAAACTGACCAGTGAGAGATTCCAGCCCATATATGTCATATTCGGTATAAAGCTGAGGGATCATGAGGGTCTTGTCCCTCTTTTTGCCCTCTTGGCCTGTCTTTGCTCAGGTCCTCTTCCAGTTTCTTCCTTGGAGTATCTGAGGAGGACTCTGTCTATTCTGCCTTCAATCCTGATCTGGTACCAGAATCCAGCTTCTGAACACAGTTCCTGTCTGCTGTTGGGCCCAGTCTGGGACTCCCCCAGTGCCTGCTCTACAGCAGCAGTTGTGACAGTGACGTAACTGCCATTGGAGGGCTTGGATTTGATACTGGTTTTGTATATATTTGTATATATTCCATTTATTTTTATTATTTGCCTTTTCATTAAAGCTGTTCTAGTTTCCTTTTCTAATCACTCAGTGTCTCTACCTTATTCCCTTTCTCTTCCCATTTGGGGAGGGAGGACAGTTATCTGTTATAGGTCTAGCAGGCTGCCCTGACCCTAAACTGTGTCAAATATAAAGAACAGCAAGTTGGCAAAAACTATGAATTGAAAATGAATTGACTAGTGCAGCTAAACTTGATATCCTTATTTTTCAATACAATAATTAACCAGTAGATAAAGTGGATGCGGCAGATAGAGTCTGGATAGATGAAAATGACAACAAAGTATGATACATCAGAAAGCAGTTTGGAGTGACTATAAAAGCAGAAAACTAAAAAATAAAGGCTGCGTAGTGGGGAAAAAAACCCCTTGCTTCTACATGTACTTATATGTAGAAGTTGTATAAATGAAATAAAACATAAGATTGCAACTTCTGCAGCTGTTTTTAAAATGTTAATGGGTAAAATGTGCATGGGTAAGGAGTTGAGGTAAATTTGTCTGAATATTTTTTTTTTCTGTATATTTTTTCTTATTAGTATGATAAGAGGTACCTCCTATTTATAGTTAGCTTTATTATGAAAGGTGATGTTTACCAGGTATTTTAAGATCTTTGTTCCATTCTTATTTTTAGATCATTGAGGCTTCAGTTAGTACCAAAGGAAACAGAAGGTTTTATTTCTTCTAGCCTAAGTGTTAACCTCATTTAACAAAAGTACTCCATTTTCAATACCATTATATCCTAAATTCATCTGAATGCTCTGAAATGTCAGTTTTCTACTGTATATTTATGTAGGGGCTTAGATTTAAAATATAATATTTTAGTTGTGGGAAGCAACTTTTCATCTATAAACAAACATATTGCAACTTTTCATGTGTTAAAGATTTTATCCTCAACTATATGTCTAAGCATGTAAGCCCATGGTTTTATATACAAAATATATAAGTGCAGTTATGGTTGCACTTTTAAAAATTAATTAAAAAATATTGTTCATGTAACTGCACAATTATTACAGTAAATCACATAATGTTCAGTGTTACAGAATGTCTTGAACCTCTGTCCCTGGCCCCTCAGCATCAAAATAGATACTTGCAAGTTAGTATGCACAATAACTTAAGAGTAAAAATTGAACACATACACTAGAGTTCTCTTATTTGATTAAAATAAAAAATAAAATGGATAACGGAAAGAAAAGAAGCAACATATGAGAACAATGTTGTTTTCGTGTTAAGTTACATTCTGCTCAGGTTGCTACACATTACTAAGCATAACCCAGCCAGCCTAGTGACTTGTTGAGACAAACTTCCTGGCAAAGGTGGTCCTAGATCCAAATCATCCCTTGTTAAAAAGGCATAAAAAGAAGATTAGCATACAGCCAGCAGGGCTCGTGCGGTGGATTCTCTTGGCTCATCTTGAAGTGCTCCAGCGAGGTCTGGCTTGTTTTGCACTGTTCAGGATCATTTCTTTTGCCACTCATGGAAGTCTCAATGACTTAAAAATAATAATAGCACAAATAGAACACATGACCTCTAACCCATTCCTCTTTGATTAAGTCTCATTTTATAACAAAACTATGACTAATGTCTCTTCCTTTGCCTTCAATAAACTATCATATAATCTGTCTATTATTCTTAATATCCTCTTGCCCCAATAAGACATTTGTGTTTTGTTTGGATTCCCCTGAATGGGGTGAATATTATATCTATAACCTACTGGAAAGCATTTCTTCTTAGACATATTGGCAGGGCTAATTTTGTTTTTACAGGTGTTTGTACTTGGAAAGGGGTTAGCCACAGTCTTGAAGGCTCTACCGCACTGGTACATCACAGGAGCACAGTGTGCTGTGGGTCCTTGAGCTGTTAACGGGAGGCAGGGAGGGAAGGTTAAATTAATCATTTATGTTTTATTTATACTTTCTCTTACTTTTGGAGTTGGACAAGCGGATGCCAGTTTTCCTCAGCTAAGGGCTGGCTGTGTGACATGATGTTTGATATCTGGCAAAGCATAATTTATGCAATTTATATTTTTTTTATAAATCAAAAAGAAGGAAATACACAGGAATTGCTGTAGTACTGCACTTTTGTCCATCATCTGGACAAGCTAACTAAATCCTCAAAACTTGTCTTGAGAAATTTTGCTTTGAATCAAGCACAAGTACCAGCTCAATACTGTTTTCTTACCTCTGCTAAGATTTCTCTTTTCATTGTGCTATGAAAACTTAGTCATGACTCAGTTTAGTATATTTCTGCTGGAATGATCTGAAGGAGATATTTCTGGTATGGCTGATTCTTAACTGCCTGATGCAAGCTAGCAAGGAAGAGTAGACAGAATTTGATCGCTTTTTCTTTTATCTTTTAAATATTTTTCTAAATATGCAATGCCAAAATTAAAATTATCCCAATTTAAAGGAAGTATGCCTATTCAACACATTAAAAAAATAAATTAAAAAATGCTATGAACTTAAAAAATACACTTAAGTTACATCAAAGGAAATAGGCTCAATATTTTGCTGAATGGGAAAGGATTTAAACACATGTTTAAATGTTTGCCTGCATTGTGGTTGATATTGCCTCCTGAATACTCTGTGCTCAGCCTAACTGAGCTCACCAAACAAATTTATCCTGTCAAAGAGATTCATGAAACACTACTGGATGATCAAAGTATCAGTCAAACTTACTGTAACTGCACAAGAAATTATTTTTTTTGAGCAGAAGGAGAGCAAAGATAAGCTGAGGCATCAGTGGGCTCAGACACAATGTTGGGTTTGAAAGGAAAGTATTTGTATAAAATTTTTCTTGCCAGAGGTTCTTCAACAGGGAATTTATAATAACTTATTTATTCTTTTACTGACCAAAGTACAATCAGCCATGAACAGATACCATACAGGCTGAGTCCAGTCACTGAATATGACAATCCTTTCTAAGAGGTTCTTTCTAATCTCAGGTAAGGTCAGTGCGAAGCAAGAACGGCTGTAATAAGAGCTGTAATAGCACTGCAAAACTAGTGATACCTAAGCCAGCAGTACTGACTCCCAAAACAGCTCTGCCTGTGGAGTTAATGTGGTCCTGTTTTTGCCTGGTAGTGCTTTGAATAAATTAGAAAGTACATGTGTTTATTAGTAAAATCATGGTTGTAGCAATAGTATTGTTCATTATCATAACTTCATTCTTCTTTGGGGGATTTGCACTGTCTTTTGATACATCTAGTATCTATTTCAGGCAGCAAATCTGACAAGACATTACATTTGTATATCAATTCCCTTATTCTTTGGCAAGATACAACCACAGAAAATCATTTCTGTCTAGTGATTGCAACTGGAGCACAAACTCACTGCATTTGCACTTAGAATTATACTTTTTAAACTAAAATGGTTTCATTGCACATACTCAGAAGCCAATAAATGCTGAAGTAGTCATGTCCATACCAGTGTGACTTCCACGAAAATTGTCAGGGGAACCTAAAAGGCATTTGATAAACAAGCAGTTAGCTTTGTTTCAAGGAGTCTCATGTTGAAGATCTCTGGACTCCTCTATTCTCTGATGGAAAATAATGGTCTTTGTGGACTATATGGGAGAATTATGTGGGCTTTACTGTATAGGTGTATGTAACAGTTTAACAAAGGGAGTGATAGGTAATTCATAGGAATATACACCCAGGGTACAGAATATGTGGTGAACGTATCTGCAAAAGGTGACCATGTGAATAGTGTGCACCACTTTCCGAGGCAGCTTTTCTAGGCTTCCTAACAATATCTCATCTATTAGTCTCTGAAACTAGCAACAGTGGATACTTCTGAGAGATTAGATTGCATAAGAACATTGTTGCCTACCTGGAGAACAATGGAAAATATATTAATAAAGCAAATCTAGAATCAGCTTGACAAATTATTTCTTACAAACTCAATTCTTAGCTATTCTGAATCAGCTCAAGTTTAAGGAAAATCTAAAAGGAAATACTATTCTACCACACACCACTAATATGTGTGATCTCCATGAGATTACTAAGAAAAATAAATTAATTATGTTAACAGATTTACATTTGCCATCAAGGACATCTTCTTACAGATGCTGATAATGAAATCATGGAATAATATTTCAAGGTAAACAATATGATCTACCAGGATTTCAAACTTTAAAATTAATGTAAATAGAAGCAATGGAGAAAGTCTTCTAAGGTGTCTTTCACTTTGGCTTGGTCAGCAGTGTCTTTAGGTTATTAAACATAGCGATCTGGTCCATATGCTGAATTTGAGAGACACAGATGAGAAACAATACTTATAATGGCATTTCTTGCACTCTCCTTATTTCTTTGTTGCTAGCCATGGTTAGAAGTAGCACACTGCAAAACGTGTTTTGAAATGGCTGCATTCATTCTTTTACCCAAAAGAACATTTTTTCTAGATGAGTAATTCAATTTTTAATGTTCTCTTTTGATTTCCTTTCAACACATCTAAGTTAAGCCTCTCTCAAAATGTCCAAGTTTACAGCAACTACAGTTAAAATATTTCTATATAATTCCCTGCCTGCAGATTTCTACTGCTGATATTCAGCTGCTAAGGGATAAGGCTGCCCAGTGTTTTCTTAAAGTTAAACAGGGAACAAGAAATCTCTGTTCCTTTTAAAACTGTTTCATTCTCATACTTGGTGGGCTTTCTTTCTTAATCCAAAATGCAATCGCAGGATTTCACTGGTTTTGGTGAGCCTGATGCAACCATTATGCATATCTCCACCACAATCACCTTGCTCATGCGCTCGCACATCCTGCAAAGTCATGGATACACAGACCTGAAAAATTATGGACTACAAAAGTCACAGATATTTTAAAAGCAAACAAACAAGGGGATCAGGAACCCAGGACTCCAGTAACATCTGCAACACACATGCAGCCTTATTTTTATTCATCTCTTTTGACCCTACTTCCTGGATGCTCATCTGCAACACCATTCCCATTCCTCTCTTGTCATGGGGTGGTCAGACAGATCCTGAGTGGGATAATACCTTGGTATCTAACCTGCACTTAAAAACATTCATCTCATCTTCTGTCCTGTGTCACGACTCACCAGCCATATGTTCTTGAACAATGTTTGGGTTTGGTTTTTACCTTGTGTATCCTAACCATGTAACAAAGAAGCATGCATGTATGAATGGTATTTTGTTTATAAGATCAAGCTTTTCAATTTAATTATGCAAGAAGCTTTGATTGCTCTTCTGTGTGTCAGTCCCTTCTAGTGAATGTGAAAGGATCTCACGGAGAAGCAGTCTGTGATCATGTATTCATATAACACGGTAACTGTGAGCTGCTATTTCCTAACATTTAAGTACTTGATTTTACCAGCTAAAATAAAAGTTTTTTAATATAAATTTCTGTTTTGTGGGTATTTCTTCTGACCATCTTGTGGGGTTTTTTTTCTGTAATTTCCTATCTTTGTGGTGTTTGAGACATTTTTTTTTTTTCCTACAAAAAACATGGAGCTGCAAATATACCATGATCATGAGCTACAACACAAATTTCTGCCATTTACACTACAAAGCATATTAGCTGGCAACAAATGGCCATGAAATAGAAATGATCTGTTGGGGGTATATACAGTTTGAGAGTGGCTGAAAATGGGATAGTTATGCATTTTTCCCTGAATATTCCAAATAAAAGCAGAATTTTTTTTTTTTTTTTTTTTTTTTAGAACAGATAATTCACTGCATTCAGGACTAGGCTGAATTTTACCCGGTAAAGAGAAGACAACTTAGATTAAAGTTTAATCTAAATTTATTCTCAAGCATCAAGAAGGAAAGGTGATAAGTCCTCTTGAAAAAAAGTGGCAAGCTTTTGGCAATGGAAAATATCAGGAAAGGTAAAAGGTGAGGTCATCATCAGCTCTTGCATAATAATCACTGATTTGAATTATTCTCTTGAAATCTACTTGCTTGAGAAGAATGTAGAAAATTGAAATGTTGGATGCACAGTGAAACTCCTACATTCAGATCATAAGAGGGGACTATGTAAATGCCATATGTAAAACACCCCAATACAAATCTTTTCAAAATAGTCATGTTTTCCTATGAATTTCTTTTGGGAGATCTGTGCAAATCACAAAGGAGTAAAGAGGATTGTAATCTTAAAAAATGAAGCAGCTTTCTTAGACTTACAGGCTTCCTTTGATGTCATGAGTTACAGAACAGTGATAGAGCATCCCCTGTAAGATAAGGGATGAAAGTATGTCTGTCTATCCCACTGAACAGTTAGGATTTTCCCCACTGTCTGCTTATTATTATGAATGTTCATTTTGGTGTGAGTAATATGTTTGACCCTCCATTAGATACAATAGAAGTCAAAACCTATGCAATTTGCTTTTAAAAAATACACTTTTAGGTCTGTGGGAACCAGAGATAGAGAGGCATTGTATAGTATGGAATTATCTGAAGTTGCAGCTAAATCTCTAGGGTCTGTATAGGAGAAAATATGTTGTTCATATAGATCTGAAAATGAGATAACTGTTATAAACTCATTTCTTGTTGCTATATGATGTAGTTCTCTCTTGCTGTTTCCAGCACTCTCACATGAAATACAAAATATAACAGATATTGTAGTTAATGTAGTGTAATTTCTCTGCAGTAAAATACATTGTTCACAGTAATGTCCCAGACTACTTCTTCTAAAAATAACACTCATCTTAGGGGGTCTACAAAATCAGAAATTAATTCAGTGTCCTCTCAAAATTTAAAAAATATCCACTGCCTTGAACTCTGGCTACTCTGCTGAGTACAATAGAATATTGCCGGATCTGTACTCTCTAGAGTAGGGCCTCCTATTGTCACAGTGAAAGTTATATGCACAGTGTGATTCTGCAGTACTTATAAAAGCCCGTAAGCTGGCCAAAACAAACCCACTAAATGAGAATGAGAATCAGCTTTTCGATGTGTAGGAATTATAATCCATTATATTTAAAGCCAAGGTATAAAACAAGATGCTTGGCCAGAAACTGTGTAGTTAAGAACCTGCCAGCATGTCCATTAGGAAGTTCTACTATCAATCCTTAATAGTAAATGAATGTTAAACACTTCAGCAAAAGAGCAGTGAGTGCATGTGGATGATATCTGGTTTCACAGCTCCAACATACATTACCAACCAGTTTTCTTTTCAAACAATTAGAGTTTTTGTAGTTGTCCTTTATTGAACAAATGCTACTAAATGTAGGAGAAGAAAAAACCCCAAACCCATGAAAACAATAAGCTGTGGGGTTTTTTGTGTTTTTTTTTGTTGTAGTTTGGTTTGGTTTGGTTTGGTTTGTTTTTTTCCTATGTGTTTTGGTGGGGGTTTTTTTGTGTATGTGTTTTTTTGTTTTGGTCTAATTTGGTTTAGGCTTTTTTTTTTTTTTTTTTTTTTTTCCCCTAATGAACAATTTAAAATCTCAGAAATCAGCTAGCTACAACAGAAATTCAGACTGATCCTTAACTGGATCACCTCTTCTGGGCTGGAGCACCTCTACTACAAGGATAGGCTGAGGGAGCTGGGATTGTTCAGCCTGAAGAAGACTCTGGGGACACCTTACAACTGCCTTCCAGTACCTGAAGGGAACCTACAGGAAGGCTCAAGAGGAACTCTTTACAAGAGTGTCCAGTAATAAGATGAGGGGAAATGGTTTTAAACTGAGGGAAAATAGGTTTAGATTGGATCTTAGGAAAAAGTTCCTCACTACGAGAGTGGAGAGACTCTGGAATAGATTGCTTAGAGGGGCTGTAGATGCCCCCTCCCTGGAGATGTTCAAGGCCAGGTTGGATGAGGCCTTGAACAACCTAGTCTAGTTGAGAGGCATCCCTACCCATGGGGGGAGGTGGGATTGGATGATCCCTGAGGTCCCTTCCAACCTAAGTCATTCTATGATTCTGGGATTTTACACCCCTAGTGAGAGTGGCTTAATTTCTATGAAATGTGCTATTACAAGTTTCTGTGCTCCAGGAAAAAAATTAGTATAGGAAGGAATAAGGACACACTTCTGGTGAGACAGAGAATGTCCATAGGACAAGGATGGAAGGCGGATGGCACAATGGCCCTGTGATTCGTTGTGGAGTTCAGCTCCAGCCATGGGCTGGGAGCCACCAGTGAAAGGTCATAAACAGGCAATTGAGTGAGACACAAGAAGGGTAAAAGCTGCTAAATGGCCATTGTATCTTAACCTAGCAGAGTGCTACATACATGCCCAGTAAGTCCAACTGTGCCTCAGTCTTGTGGCTGCACAGGTCCTTAGGTTGTGGAAGTGATGGGATTTCATTGGTCACATGGAGGTGTTAGTCTTGCTGCAGACATCCCTGGGAAGGGTGATAATGCCACAGAGTGTCTTCCCACTCGCAGACCTCCATCCTCAGCCCCCACACTACCCAGATTGAGGACTTGAGCCATTTCTTGGAAAAAGAACAGATCTCTGTCACTGCAGATCGGCGCCTCCCAGCAGCATTTGGAAGCAAAGGAGAATTACTTATGAGAAGTTATATTGTCTCTGCTAGGATCAGTCCCTTCATTTGCAGCCAGGTTCAGAAATCTTTCACCTAAAGACCAATTCACACTGGCATCAGAGGAGTTGAAAATTAATTATGTCCACAGTGAGAAACTGTAGAACTAATGGGAAGAAAACCAGTAAAGTTGTTTTCCAAGTGGCCTTGGGGAAAACAGTGGGAAGTTGCTGGTGAGTGGAACTTTTCAAGAATTGAAAGGACACTCAAAATCCCTAACTAACTTTAAAGTGAACAGCCCCGTCAGTGCCACAGTTTCCTTCTAAAAAAGTGAATGATCCAAACACTTTGTCAGGTACTTGCCATTGATTTTGTTAGGACACAGAGAATTTAATTCAGGGACAGATGTGCTTCAGGGAGTTATTACATCAGGCACACCTTTAATTTGATGATGGGAATAATTATTTACTTCCTGGGAATAAGAAGTGTAATAAAGTCTGATTTATTCCTATAATGGGCATAGTATCCCTTTACAGCCTGGCCTAGGCTCAGCTTTTTAATGCTCTTGGGCTAAGGCTAACCCTGAGCTCAGAGAATTGCTGTCAGCCTTTCAGGCACTGGAGCAAGAAATTCTGGGGAATATATTCTCTTCCTTCCTTGGTTCCAGTTAGGGAAGTGAGGATACAGTAGAATATATGCAAAGGACACCATACATAAGAATTTAAAAGGCATATGAAGACTGAAGCTCTCAGCCTCCTCCTGAGCTTCAGTAAGCAGCAATTTCCCATGCCATCTTCCTTTTTGGATTAGATATTTTCATTATAAACTAGTCTCGTATTATACTGAAGGCCACTTCTGCAGTAGTAGTAGCAGAGGAAGATGTTACTCTGTCTCCTCTAACTTGTCTTGCTGACAGCTGTTCCAGTTTGTGAAATCAAAGTTTCCCACACCACAGGGCTTAACTGGGAAGAGGGCAGAGTACATGCCTTTCAGGCAGAGTTCATGCCTTTCAAAATTAAGTAGCCTTTGTGATGCTAATTGTCTTTCAAACTATTTTTGCTGCATGCAGGCATTAGAGTTAGCCATTCATCTTTGAACATGAGGGATGAGCAAACCTATAGGAGGTTAAAACAGTATAGCTTTACAGCTATTTTGTGGTTTTTCAAAGTGCTGCTGCCAATTTTGGGTGTTACAGAGGTTACATCTTTGATCAACTGTGCAGTCGGAACAAGCTGAGGTGTTGGAAAATGTGGCCTGATTTGTCAGTGAGAAGCTTAGGTTTTTAATATTGTTTTGAAATGTATTAGTATCACAGCCTTGTCATTTGCAGTACATCTGCCATGTTGGAAATATTCAAGTGGGAATTGAAATTCCATCCAAATTTAGTAGTAATCCTCAAAACATACCTGAGTTCAGACACAGTAAAAACATGCACCTGGTATGAGAGTGGGGCTGTATGTGTGCACCTGGGGCCTAGATGAATGTGTTTGCTCTGAAATTGCTCTTGCCAATTACAGAAGACCAAGTATTGAAGGTGCCAGGATCTAGGGGTATCAAATACCTGTGATACATTATCAAATTAATGATGTACAATTAATGATGATTGGAGAAAGCTGCTTCAAGTATCCCCATTGGGAATTCTTAAAGACTGCAAGGATCTGACAAATATAAATTGACTTGTGCCAATCAAACAGCATCTTGTGCTCTGACACTGCATTCCAAATTTAGTGAGCTTAGCTTTGAAACATGTCCAGTTAATCTGAATTATAATAACCTATAATTTTCATATTTTTATTTAATTTTCTTCTGGTTTCTGGTTGTCTGTTCTCAGGCCGTGCTCCCTACATAGAAAGGGCAGTTTTCCTGAGGTGCTTAAGAAGCACCTGCCACAAATCTTGTCCTAGAAACAAGTGTATTATGAGTAGTGAGTTCAGTAATCTGTTACACAAAACACCACGAGCAAGGGTTAAAAAGTTGTTCAGTCCCATATCTGCATGTATGCTAAATGAATCGTATGTGACCCACGACAGTGACTTGACCTGTGTTAGAGAGTTGTTGGTTTTTTTCATTGGTACAGTTATTAAGATTTCTGAACTGTAGAACCAGGATCTCTTGAGTTACTCTAACTCTGGCTTTATAGGGAGGCCTACTGCTATGAATTCTGTCTCTGTGGCTGGTAACACCATTTCCCAAATCCTTAGCCCGGTGAGCATAAAAAATCTTATCTCGGTGTAGATGTCTAGTATGGTGGGATACTGTTGCTTCCCTAATTTTTCTCCAGCTAATATAATCCCATAGAAATAACACTGAAGTCTAAGTTTTTAAATAAATAAATTTATTTTAGAATGGCTTAGTTTCAAAAGGGCTTACAGAACTGTAACATGTCACTGAGACTTGGAAAAATATTTATGGAGACAGAAAGGGTGATGGTGACAAGTCACTCAATGCTCCAAATAGTTTCAACATCATAGTTGCAAAAAAATATGTAAAAGAGAACCATGCATATAGAAACTATGATTAAACAGCAAACTTCAGACATTTTTTTTCTGTTTTATCATTTACAATCTGTACATGGACATATGTAACTATGTCATAATCATTCAAAAGACTTGTGTACTAAATTAATATTAACCATTCAGCATAGGTCTATAGACATGTTTCAAAAGATAGAAGGACACCTGCTGAAGGAATCTAGAGATCTGAAACAGTGTGGAGAAGTTTTAAAATTAGTATTAATCAGAAAGGATGCTCATTCTTTAGTAATTAACAATGTGAATTCTTTTTGCATTCTTTAAATTCTCTCTAAACACTTATGTAAAATTTCCATTTAGAAAGGCTTCAGATTGCCTGCTTTTTGTTTTGTAAAGCATTGACAAATGAATTTTGGCCACGTTTTTGTGCCAAGAGTACAGACTTGTGATTGGTTTTTCTTTTTTTCTAGCTAGAATTTTACATTGCTGCATCTTTGCTGACTTCTGGTAGTCATTTTCTCCTGCTCATGTAAAGGCTCAAACACATCTAGGAGATGCTGTATTAAAGAGAGAATTTTTTTTCCTAGACAGCTGTGGGATTTTCTTGATGAAGAGAAAAGTAAATCTGTATGTCATCAACCCAGAATAGCAATTTAATGAATGTCTTTCCCCAGAGGCAAGGTGCGCACGCTAAAAAATATACAAAGTACCAACCAATCTAGTTCAGGTCTCTTTGGGACTTTACAAAGTGTAAAATGTAAAAGCAAAACAAGGATCCTGCTTGTATCAAACAGTGTCTTGAAATAGATACCAATTTTAAAAAAGGCTTACAAAAGAGCAATTAATATTTTCCTTTGTTTATACCTACACCCCCAACACTTTTACTCTGAGAGCAGGTTATACTCACGATTTCAATGAGATAGATACTCTTTTAGGATTTTCTTTAGAGGAGCACCGAAAATCAGCCACTGATATGTTTATTTGAGAGCTGAGGCTGGGGCAGAAAAAATAAACACTGTCAATATGTTTGGTGTTAAGGTGAATGGCATCAGGTCCTCCCAGTTTGACTTGTAAAGTCCCAGCAAATATGTTGCTGTGTGCTGGTGTTTTAGCAGGCCGTAGACTGGCCTCTAAAAGGAAGGGAAAAAGTACATGATGTTTGTACAGCTGAAAACAAGATGAAAAACCACAGGCCCCCTCTCACACTCCATTAGACCCTAAAGTCCATGGAGTACTGCACTCAACACATAAACACTCAGTTTGTGGAAAACTTTCTCAATGTGTGAAAGAAGGGAACAAAGCCTGGAGTCAGAACAATGAACATCTATGTATGAAGGGAGCAGTCAGCGCAAAACGCAATGGCAATGCTCAGTTAAACAAACAGCTGATACAGGAACACATTAATCACATTAATAACTCACAATAAGAACTCTTGGGAATGTGCCTTGGTATTCCAAGTGGACTATGATGTGCACAGTCTGTAGATGATGCAGTTATTCTTCTCAGTTTTTTATGAATGGGACTAAGAAATAACGTCCCTGGTGTATGCTGGCAGAGACCTTGGCACAGGCAATAGGAAGGCCTACTGGCAAATCTTTGGCTGCAATGTTTTGTAAGAGTGTAGTTGAAGAAAATCAACAAATAAACATGCAAATTTGACATACAATTGTGTTCACTGGAGCTCTGCTCAAAACTGTCTTCATTCCTTGTAGAATAAAAAGGTAGCACTTCCTGTGTTGTTACTTTGCAATAGAAAACATAGACTACAGGGAAAATGATAAACAGGAGTGTTATGTTCCACTGTAAAAACCCTCCTATTTTGTAAAGAGCAGTAAGAACATTTTCTGTCTTGCTCTTTGAATTTTCTGTAGATGCCTAGCTACAAATTTCTGGAGCCTCTACAGGTTGTGAGGCAGCGGTGCAATCAACATAATGATATTAAGAATTATGTTATACAAAGCCTTGACCTTAGGACTAGCAGGAAGGTGGCAGACACAGTGTTTACAGTGTTTGCAGCTGGATGAGCAGTCTGAGCAAAATAGCTTTCTTCCCCCAGATTTAAGAAAAGATTAAAAATCTTATTTCTATTCAGGCACTGGGATTGTTTCAATACTGTACTTGCCAGTATTCCAGGTCGCTGTATATCTGCAAACAAGTAAACTGTTATTCTCCCATCTATCAAATTTATTTAGATAAGGAGGATCAGTTGTTTAACTTGCATGGTTAGACTGTGTCAGTGGAGAGTTTCATAATGTACGGCCTCTTCTTCAGTTACAGCACTTTGCCACTACTCTCTCGCCCTTTAATCTGGGTGAAAGAGTTAGAACTGCAGCAAAGTCAGGGTGAAAGGGGCATGACAAAAGGGAGAAAATATGCCTAAGCCCTACCAGCTGCTGTGAAGAAAAAGCAGCTGAAGGTTAACAGGAGTAGACAGGGCAGGAAGCAGCCACAGTTGGGAGGAATCTGAGAAAGAGATCCAAGGAAGACATCACTTTGGGTTTCAGAATGCCTCTCTCTTACCCTGTGGGGCTCCATTAATAACAGTATAGCTTCTGATTAGTTTGTGGCCAATTAAACCCTATGCAGAGAGAAAATAGGACTTTCAAACCTTCCTGTTTTCAGATAGTCAGGGAGGAAATTGAATTGTAGGTGATGAGCTGAACTTCAATTATGATTTTTCAGAGATTTGTGGTAACTTTGCTGATATATTGAATCAGTTTTTCAAAGCTGCACAGTACCCTCTTTTAACAGGGTAATTTCATGAATGGCTTACGGTTTGATCTTTAAGAGTATAATGTTACTTGATCTTCCAATTATTAGGTCCAAATGATAGACCTTTAAATGTATTTCCTGACTTTCAGAAGTACTAAAATATGTCTATTCCAGTGACTTTAGTAAGAGAGTGCTACCATGAACTCTAGCCAACTGTAGCCAACTCAAGCCAATTGTCACTGATGTCCCTGGCTGTATAAAATAAAATGTGCTTCTTGGATTCCTGGCCACAATCTTCATGCAGATCTTCTAATTTCAATCAAGAAAGGCTGAACTCATTTTGGTTTAGACTTGATTCCGAAGGTAAGCTTGTCTATAACCCTTTCTTCAGTTTCACACATTAGGAAAGCCAACATGTAAAAATGCATATATTTTAAATCATACACTTTTCCCTGGCTGGAATCCCAGCTCAGTCTTTCATTAATATAAAACAGACAAATATAAAATCATTATTTTTGTGTGCGTTACTTTATTATTGATGCTATTGTAGCCTGTTTAGAATCAGCTTTTTACAGATATCTCTTTCTTGGGGTCCTCTAGTGAGACATTCCCGAGGAAAATCCTCAGCATGATTCATGGGATGTTTCACCTAAAGAATCCACTCCAGTAAGCAGTATGGACAAGGCTGCATCAAGATTAGTTTCTTCCATATCACACATTTTTCAACACTATGCCAGCAGGCTATATACCCTAAATAGCCTCACACATCAGGGCATATGGCACATACCTTCAGTTTTATGTCATAAAAGCACCACGTTGGTGGGCTGCAGCCTGACCTTTACATTATTTCAGATGCACTGAAAAGGGACCTCCTCCTCCATCCTGGCAAAAATTCAGATAAGTATATGTAGGGCCATATGGACCCAGAGGAACCCAAGGGCCAAGTAACATGCAAAGAGGATGTGGCCAATGAGCACTGGGGGGAATCCTGCACTAAACAATGTGAGCATGGGCCACTCATGCCACGCACCACACTGGATGATGATCACTCCCCTGGTACCCTGTATACTGAGATGGAGATGTTACTTTATGGGCCAGTGACTGATGCAAGTGACTCTAGAATCAGGAGTGGCTCTTACAGAGGAAAAGGTCCAGCATCCTCCTCTCCCACTCAGTCTGTTCTGGTGCGGGGCTCTGCTAATTTTTTTAATACAGAACTGCTAATTTTTGTGACTTTATTGCAAGTTTAATTATATTGTTAGTTTTGTTAATATTGAAGCAGTTGCAATTATTATATGGTTTCTAGCTGTCAGATTTTCAGAGAAGTTTTGAAGTATGAGCATTTAGTGCTTGAAGATGAAAAAACCCAAATGTGGACTGTATTTATTTTGACACTTAAATCTGATGATTTAAAAAGCAGTCTCCCTATTTGGAGAAGATTCCAGAAACAAAGCATTATTAATGTAATAACAAGAACAAAGGTCTTAAATAGCCTTTTGTTTTTCCTCTTGCACTTAGTATTTCCAATTTATCATGTAAAATCAAAATAACACCAGATCTCTGAAAGGATACCTTAATTTCAGAAGATACTAAAAGTCTTGAAATAGAGAGAAATGTAAAGCAAATATTATCTGAGATAATGTATGTGAACTCACATCTCAACCCATATTTTACATTTCGCAATTTAAGTTATATATTTTTGTTTAAGTTCTCTCTAGAAAAAAATATAAAGAAATAGGTGGCACTTGCTGAATAATGTTTAAACATTTTTATAACGCACCTCTCCTGCCACCCCCCTTCTTTTTTCCCTAACAGTATTAAGTCTGTAACACACAAATCCTCACATTCTCCAGATGGCAGCATAAATTTTCAGGTCAAGTGATATTAAAAATAGATAATAGCCCAGACCTCATGAGTCTCTACAGAAAGACTAAACAGTCACAATAGGGAATATCACTGTTTTGATTTTCTTTATGAGGTTTTATGTACTCAGCTGTTTCTTCACCGTGCTTTCAGTGCAGAGAGACCCTGATCATTCTGAATTCCAGTTCCACCTCACTTCCTACCCTTTATACTTTCTAAGCCCCATGCCACACAAGTCAAGGGAAATATATCCACACAGCTGCACCATCAGCTCCTAATGTGCTCTCCACTGCTGATACTCCTGCTCTGCACTTCAGAGTATTTATAACTGGCAAATGAGTTCTTGAATAACCTGCTCTTACAGCTCCTTTTGAGGAATACAGTCCAGTCTCAGGCATTTAGCCTTTCTGATTAATAGATAGGACCTCTCTAAAAATGCACTGATAATAAACTGTTCTAAGCACAGGAAGTTTTGAAAGTGCATCGTAATAAAATATATCTTTGAGCAATCATATTTTGTAGGCAGACAGTAGCTGCCAGCTAAGGGATTGAGCTTGTCTCAGATTGTTCCCCAGAAAGTCTACGAGGGACAATTAGGAAACGAAAGTCGCTTCTGGCATGACACAGAGCTCCACCATCTATTTTATCTTTTATGTCTGGTTCTACTCTTAAATACATGTCTCTCACATGGCCATGGCCATTTGCGGTTCAGAAAAATAGCTTTTCAACCATGAAGGCTGCTTTTCACACCCAAGTGGAACTGGCAAATAGCCAACCATATGCATGTTTCATATTTACACAGCAATAACATTTTAGGAGAGAAAGAAGCTCTGTGGCTTATCAGCTTCCTTTTGCCTTGTATGTCTAGTACTTGAACAGATATTTTTTGTCAGTTGACATTTGGTACTTTTTGTTTTTTTCTTCAAAAGTTAGAAGATAATGATCATTCTTCCATAATGTCCTCTTTCAGTGGGATGGATATGTCATTCGTAGCTCGACCTTGATGTCTACTTTGTAGTTATGGCCACTTCAGGAGATAAACACTGCTGGGAAAAACACCAAAGTGTGCTCAGGAATTGCAGTGAGGAGCTATTTTTAAGAAATAGAGATAGACTGTGTCTACATTAGCCACTACTGTAGCCCAGCAGGAGCAAATCTGGTGGGCAAAACATTCGGTGCTTAGGACCCGACATCCATGCTGTTCTCATTTCAGAAGGTTTAGTTCAGCTTCAGTAAAAGCTTTGACCCTTGGAACAAAAGCCTGCAAGCAGTTGGAGGTTTGATATTGGTCTCAAGGTCTAATTTCATCTGAAAGGAATTCAGTTTGTGTGCCCTGAGGTTGCTCCACAATGTGACCCACGTGTGGTAAGTGGGGCCATTAGATGATTCTCTTTAAAAAAAATCTACTGATCTAAACCACAGTGTTAATATAGGCATGGCCAGCACGTAACAGAATGGAAGCAGAGTTCCTTCCTGAAATATTACTTTTACAATTTCAATATTACACGTATAAATTTTTAAATCTCTGATCTGCAGCTACCAGGAGATAGGTGAGGGAGAGCACACGAAGGGTGGGTGTGGGCTTTGAACAGCAGAAAGTTATCTACAATGCAGGCAAACTAGCTCAGCAAGAACAGATCTGCTCCATCACAGCAGAGCACTACACCTCTGAGCAATGGGACATGCTGTGGCCCCACTGGCATGGTGTACAATTTCATATCCTTGAGTCATGAGGTAATGCCAAAAATGTTCTCAATAAGTTATGCAGGGCTTCCAGCCTCAGTAGTAGCTGCAGCTCTGTAGAAATTCAGCTGCAGGATTTTCAGTATATGTTCTCTAAGTTATCACCAGACAGCATGGTGTCACCTCTGCCAAACTGTTTTGTGTTCCCTCAAATTTCCCTCCGTTTAAAGCTATTTAGGTTGGTGTTTTCCCTTAAATGATTTTTGCTGGGCAGATTTCCTTTATTGTCGGTTTTCCTGTATCAGAGCAATGTTTCCAGTTGTAAGGGCCTGCTCCTAAGCTTGTGTTTTTGTTCGCTTCCTTTGTACCAGACCCGGGTTCCTGTTACGCACTACCCAAAGCAGCATGCAGTGCTGTCAGAGCAGCCCTTTGTACCAGGATGTAGTTATCTGTTGAGATCTCTGCTCTGTTCCTCTATTTACACTTCCCCGTGTTTTGTTTGCTTTCCTAACTGCTACCAGACATCAGGTTGCTGGTTTTAAGTGTCTGTCAACAGTCATCACCAAATCCTTTCCCTGATCAGTGTTTTGCAGTCTCTGACTGCAGAACATACTTTCTACTGCTTTTGTCAGCACTCTTCTTGTTATTTTCTGTTTATTTAATAGCCTAGTTAATCTCTTCTATCCATGCTTGCCTTTTATTTCAGGTTTGATTCATCTCCTTCACAGGCATAGAAGCAGCCCTTCTGGTCTAAGAGCTTTTTTATATGCTCACTAGTTCATCTATTCATCTTTTCAGTACATACAGAGTAGGCTTAACATTAAAATTCAGTGTCAGTGACTACTATACAAATAATCTCTGTCTTATCAATACTATTTTCATCTTATTTTGAGTTTTCATCAATGTTCCCCAGAGCTGAATATTTCTATGCCTGCTGGTACTATTTTTGCCATCCAGCCAAATGTATGAAATCACCTTTGGCATATTGAGTGCTTTAAGTTATCTCTTGCTCTTAAGTAGTGGTATTAGCAAAGGAAAATAGCTCCAGCTGAGATCTATATAGAGGTAGAAAAAAGGCATCTGAAAAGGATTTAATTTGTGTGGCGCTGGAGAAACACAAGGTTTCATGAGAGCCTCTGTAGCATTCGGAGGTTTTGAGACACACTTAAGGTTTCTCATTACAGCTGCTTCAAGTTCTTTAGTAAGTAAATTTTGCATAGATTAACAGTTCATGACCAATTTGAAGCTACTTCAGTAAACAGCAGAACTGCTTGCAAATGGACATCAATATTTTTTTCTCTGAGAAAATTGTATGTGCGTTGCAGCTGGAAATTTGTAAAAAATGTTTATTGTTAGCATAATAAGTGTATCTCTTGATCTTTATACAATTGATCACATGGTAAATGAGCTACTTAAAAATTGTCTGTGGCATTTTTCCCTTAATGGCATCAGAAGTTTAGTGCATGTCTGAGAAGCTGCTGGAGGAGCAGTTTGAGTAAAGGAGGAAGAAAAAATGCAGATAATTCAGTTTAGGATGGACTTTCAAATATAAGTAGTACCCAGTTTTGAAAATAAACTCATTTTGAGTATTAAGCTTAACATTTAGAGCAGTGTGGTTCCTCCCCTAATCAAGCCTCATGTTTTTGTAATATTCAGTTACTTGATTTTGTTGTAAAGAAACAGAATTTTGTTTTGCGAAGAGGTTTGACATTTAGCTATGTATTAAACTGGCACAAAACCCAGAGGTTTTAACATTTTCCAGAAACCAGGCTTCCCAAATGTCTTCTTGTTTTGAATTGCTGGTTCTTCATTTGACAAAATGGAAACATTTAATTTGCTTATGGTTTATGTGGGTTGGATTTTGATCATATGTTATATGAGTATGAGGTAAACTATAAAAAAAAGTAAAGGAAAAGTTATTTCAGAATAAAAATTGAAGTGTTAAATCGTGAATATAGCCTAAAGGCATGTTTTGAAATTGTCAGAAGTGCTGTTTCCTTCAGAATAAAAGTCCAATAAACAATCCATTTCTGTCAAAATTGCATATTCTTATGAATAGGATATGCAGCAGAGTTTTTACTAATAAGCCTTGCAAGTTTTAAGTAATTTTATTTCATCCTGAGCCTTAGGCAAAGAAGGGTGTCATGCAGTTTGAGACAGCCTCTATATACAATGCCATCTATTGTATCCCTTTCATAATTATTTCTTCCGATTGTGTTCGTAAACAAATATAAAAAACCTGACCAAGTTGATTTTCCGTATGCTTGTCAATTTGGCAAAAGAGGCTGAGTAAGGAATGAGAAAGATAACGGAAATACAGAAGTCATGTAGAGTTTGGGTAATACCTGGTGACCGTGACAGGGATCACCGTACAGACAATGTCATATGGCATATTCACAGAAAAGTCAGATGAACATCAAGAATGTTTTGAAAAATGGTAAAGCTGAAAATAATTGTATAAAGACATAAAAATTTGTTTCAGAACTTTATTTTAGTTATTTAAGAAATATTAATTAATGCAAGAATGCTAGGAAAATGCCAACAATCCTAAAAGTCTTCAAAATAAATCCTGAAGCCAAAGGATGACATCAAAAAGACAAACCCAATAAATAAATAATTAAATAAATATATTTTTTTTTAAGAAAAGAAAGTAAAAAGCTGCAAAACAAGCTCCTTATTCATAAATGTGAGATGATGCTGTTAGGATGATGTTTCCGTTGGTGATTCATGTGATT
>JAAGNO010018084.1:0-26368 GCA_033439905.1 Ceryle rudis
GTACCAGTGCTATCTCTGTGCTAGATAAAGGCCTTCTCCCACAGATCGATTATCTTTATCCCTGGAGAGAAGCAGCAAAACCCATTAATTATTCCCATTTCCTTTGCCAGGGAAAGCAAGTGCCATAGTCAGAAAAGCAATCTATTTCAAAATTTATTTTTAATACATTCATCCATCATATTATTTCAAGAGGTTATTTACTTAATGTTCCATTTATTTCTGACTGACGTCTTTAATGTTAGCATCTTTCAAAACATTCATCAAAATATACCTAGTGCTATTAAGTGGATTTCATTCTTTCCTTACCATGCATGTACAACAATTTTTGTCGTCATAGATCTGTGTTTGCCATTGCTGAACATTGCTCTGATCACAGTACCTCACTGCTAGGGATACACTTCAGGGTAAAGTCAGGCAGTCTCTTCCCCCTGCCCCAAAACACGAGTTATTAATCAGGGTGAAGAGTTTCATAGACAGAAATAGGGTTGGTTGCTTTGTCTTATTGTTTAAAATACAGAAGAAATAAACTAAGACCCATTTTCTTTAAGGCTTTATAGAAGTCTTATAATATTTTCCTTAGAAAAATCTGTTTCAGTGCTACTGCATTTTGATATAGGCCATTTTCCTAATATGCCTTTGCAATCTTGCCATAGCTAACTGGCTGAAATGTTCACCAGTGAAGCAAGGTTTTTGTTTATTTCTTTGGAGAGGGGAAAATGTGGCTATAGTTATTGTAATATGGTAATATTGACCTTTTACTGACTGCTGTATCAAACTTCTTTTCATGATCAAAATCAAAGAAAGCTTTGCAACAACCGAGTGTGCTATTTATGCTGAGAATCTTTAGCCTGCTGCCAACACTGCGGTCTAGGTGGAGGACGCTGCAGAGCTATGCAGGTTATATATCTATCTGTAGTATATATTTATATACGTATGCATGCCATTCTTTCAGTAGGAAAAAATAACTTCTGATATAAGTTTTTTCCTCCTAATGGATACCTTTTGATTTATTATGTCATAATTAAGCTTATCTATCAGTGGACAAAGTTAAGCCAAAAGATTGTGCTGTGAGACTTGACAGCTGGGTGTGTGCAAGCAATGGCCATATAGTAGAGGAATTAATCTATTGTATTTCATCTTCTTTTACTTATTTAATAGTGCTTTTAATACTTATTCCTAAATACGATTGAAACATGAAATCAGTTTGGCCAACAAAACTTGCCTATTGAGATTCTCTGCTGCTTGCTAAGTTTAATTTAAGAGTTTGTCAACTTGTCCTCATGAAACATGATGTGCTTCTGTCCCTTCTACAAAAGATACCATAGAGATCTGAGAGCAACAGCTGGTAGGTCTCCACGGAACACAGTGGAAGCTGAATGTTAACTCCAAAATGGCCAGTATGGAGCTCCCAGAAACAAGGTTAGCGACTAGTAATAATGTTGCTGCTTTCCATCTCATCTGTGAGGATGAGCTTTCTGACCCACCTGTAGATCTAGCCAAGAACTTAGAGTTGAAGCAACAGTAGCTGTACAACATTACCTTGACTCCAAATGGTACCTGGCAGCCCTTTTGATTAACTTCTTATCGCTTGAGTTTTGGGGAGATGAAGATATTCCTAAAATACCTGAGAAACCAGGCTATTTCAAAGTTACAACAGCTGTCAAGGTGTTTTTTCTCCAATCTAGAGGTTGCATAGATTTTTTTTAGTTTGCATTAATTCTGCATCCTTCTTTTTAAAAATTACCATTATATATCAGTTTTCATGCTTTTCCATGCAAAGTTTAGTCGGAAATTATCCAAGGCTGTACTTTATTCCTGTTGCAGAGAAAATCTTCAACCTCCCAATGTTCAAGTTTGCTGAGGTGGTATTGTATAGTGTTATGGCTTCGTATTATTCTAGTAACTTTTTGTGGAAGTAGATGGTATGTGTATAATGTGTATGTGATTTTTTTCTGATATTTAGTGTTTTACAATATCACATAGAGGTTATGTGGTCTAACTGAACTGAGCAGGAACTTGAATTGTGCTCTGTCGTATTTAGTGAGTATTTTCTAAAGGTGCAATACAACTATAGATTGTTTTTCTTGCTGCTGTCTTTCTGAGGGAATATTTTGAACGTGCTTCTGCTTCTTTTGTTTAAATGGATGGTACATATTGTACTGCTTTCTGTGTTCAGTAGAACTGGTGATGAGGAACGGCTCAGCTCATCCTGCCTACACAGCCATTCATTTTAATTAAAATTCATCTGACTCTCTTTGCTTTCTGTATGATTTGTATAAATGACTGACTTTAATTTGACCTCCTGGAGTGTGAAGGGGTTTCAGACTTCAGTTAGATGTTATAAGTTGCTGTATTTCCTGGGGTGTATGGGCAGTGGGAACTGAGGAACCATTTCTATTGGAGAAGCACCTGTTACAGAGTTGGGTGTGACAGGTCTCAGCTTCTTCTCTGTTAAGCGTATAATGAAAATAATGGTACATTTATAATAGTTATAAGGAGCTATCTGGCATGAAGACAGCCATTTATTATACGTACCATAATTATAAGCCTGAACTTTGATATAATTTTAGCAAAAGAGTCTCCTCCTTATATCCTTTGGATGTGTTCTTTAGAGACTTGCAGAATTTCCTACTTAAGACTTTTTCAGGGGCTGCTGCCAGCTTGCAGCCCTCCTGGAGACATGTTACTGACCTATCCTGTGTAGACTGTAGTGACCTTGAGGGTGAAGTGCAATGCCTGCTCTGCAAAGGCATAGGGGGGGACTTCAGTTTAACTGAGACAATGAGGAGACAGAGTGATTGACAGGAGAGGAATGCCTTAAGGAACTGTCCAAGTTATGATAAATGCAATAACTTTACTTATTAAGGACTTAACAGAGGTAATTCAGTGAGCCAGATCAGCTGAATATTTTCAAGTGAAGGCACAGAGGTCAGAAAGAGTTTTGGCTCCAGACTTTGAAGCCTGTGAGTTACAAATGGAAATGCTCAGGAAGATACAGAAGTGGAGAAAAGACTGTCGCTGATGGTTGTTGAAAAGAGAAGGACACGAAGACGAATACATCATTCCCTTCTTCTGGTAAAATATTGAACAGCTCATAAAATGAGATGCATTAAAGAATGCATCCCCCTGTGAAGAGACAGTGTCTTCTCTTTGTTAATGATTTTGTTTGCATGTTACGGTCCTACCTTTGTCAGAAGCAAGACTAAAATTACAAGCTGATTTTTGTTTTAAAGGGAGAGATAGAGGGCACAGAAACAAAGTGAAACTCTTGGGAGCTTACTGAAGGCAGTGATTTGAAAAGCTGATTCTATAAAGAATAAGAGGTTGTGACCTTAGTCACCTAGAAACTGACTTGGTATTAAAATACCAATTCTGGAAGTGGTGTTTTGTTTGTTTGTTTTTGTTTTGTTTTTTTGAGATACTTTGAAGAAAAAAAAAGAAAGAAACGACCTTAGTTTTTTTACTAGCTATAAAGGTTGTAATTTTTTTTGTTAATTATTTTTTTCTTTTGATCATCATTTCATTTTAAATTATTTACTTCTTAGCCAGGTTTAGATGAGTGAGGTGGAGAAAAAGGGAGTTTTTAAGGTGGCTGTCTTTAGAAATAAGCAAGTAGACTTGACTGTCCCCAGTCAGAGAATAATAAGACTCATTGTTTGTTGTCAACATATGTAGCACATACTATAATAAAGGTGAAAAGTACAGGAAAGAGGCATGTGCTGCACTTCAGGTTTCCTGCATAAAGTAATTTGAACAGAGTTAAATTCAGCAGTGAAAGATGCTAAAGCTTATCTGGGTGAAGTTCTTGAGAAAATCTGAAATCTTTCTCATACTGAAGGGAAACATAAAAGTTCTGGATATCAATGTAAAGATGTGTGAATGCCACAAATACCAGCAAAAGAGTTCTAGGACGCCATGTAGATGTTTGGGCACTTCAGGATTAAGAAAACCAATCTGTAGGAAAGGAACATAGGTCAAAATATACACAACTGTGTAATGCAAATATTTGTCAATGCTTGATGTGGTCAGAGGTGGAAGGATGGGTAGGTCTTTTTAAGATGACAGTAGTGAACCATAGGCTGAATGGATGTAATGGCAGCTAAGAGATATGTCCTTGAATTAATCCTTTAAGAAAGACCAAAACATGCAAGATTCGAAACACCCCCCACCCCCCCTTTTCTGGAACTTGCATACAAGAAATTTTCTATGAGGTATGCTAAATCTCAGCCAATGTGAGAAAACAAGTTGTATAGGTAAAATGTGGTGCTAGACAACAGACATCTTCTGGGACAGCCTCAGCAACACAATGAGTCTAATTAGTGACATTCATCAGATAACATCAGTCTTCTGCCATTTTTGAATTCTATCTAACATTATCAACAAATCCTGTAAGCATCTCTGAGCATAAATTGTGAGAGTGGCAAGGGTTGTCTTGAGATGTAGCTCTGTAGCCTGTTGACCACAAGAAATGAAACTCGCTGTGTTTGTTCTCCAAATTCCTGATGGGCTGTGATGACACTGTATATACACAGTTGCTTTGGAGAGAACTGCAGCGATGAAAGGAGATTCCACGTTTCTTAATATGCGAAACAGTGGCTGCTTGTTATCATCAAGGAAAGCTTCTGAGAGCAACTTGTTCAAACAGATTGCATTTGTTTGCTCATGTGTACTACTGCCATATGCTGGAAAGAAGTTTCCTTGTGTAGTAATCTCTGCTTTTTCATTAGATGTTTGGTTTATACTTTTGTGTTCAAATAATTTACTTAAAGCTTACCAGACACTCAGAAAAACTATTGATAAATAATTGTTCTTTTTGATCCCTGAACTGTACAGACGCAGACAGGAGTGTGTGTCCCTGGTAAATACAGCACCTGTACTATGACTACTAATTTCTAAGTGGCCAAAAGATAGGGTATGTTGACAAGCATGAAGTCACCTAAAGGATTTTAATTGATTTAAGTGTTACAGAATGTTATCACCGGACTTCTCATTAGATTGTGAATGACAGTGAATTGAAAAGGAAGCTGTGGCTGTTGTACAACAGTGCCTGTGGTGCAGTTGGCAGTGTTTATTTTTAATATTCAGTGTGGCAGATATACATGGAAAATATTTTGGTGAAATGTTATCAGGAGGTGTTTGGAATCTACAAGCGTATTTCAAATATAGTTTGAATCTTTAATTTTGAAGCAGTCAGAAATAGATGCAGTATTTTTTTTTTTTTTTTTTTTTTTTTATACATTCCTCTGATTATTTATTCTTTGGTTTAATCAGGTAGAACTTTTCATATCCTATGGATAACTATTGTGATGGATTGCTTTGTTTTGACTTTCTTTGCTGTAACTCCTCTCTGAGAGTGCTTCAGATTCAATGAGACATAAATAATGGTTAGAACAGTGTAGGGGAATGTCACTTTTGTGAACATTTTGATTTTCCTCTGTGTTTGTACTTTGCACCTGGAATCTGATTAACCAACTCCAGTCTGCAGAATCTGCTTTGTTGAGAGTTCTTCAATTTATCTTTTTTGACTGCTTAAGACCAAATTGCATAAATAATTGCTTAATAATTAAGAGCATCTAAAACAAATAGCCACAAACCACACTATCAGGTAAACATGTTCACCAGTCTTTAAGAGGATTGTAAAATAGTGTTGGGATTTTATTATTATATATTTTTCTGTTTTTTTTCCCCACGTTCTTACATTGTCAGATATTTAAAACACCTGGCAAATTTCCCACGTATTTTATTTGAAATAAGAAAAGAGGTTTAGATTCCTTTCTATAGAATGTTTAACCTCAGTGTTATAATTCAGATGGACTTCTTTTTGGATAGAGAGAATACTGAAACCTATTTGTCAATATAAAAGAAAGCTTTCCCCTTTTATAGATAAAAATGTGTTTTGTGTGCTGGTTTTACTTAGATATGAAATGTTAATTGCAGGTTATAATTTGATCTATGTATTTATGATAGGCATTTAGATACAGTGGTGATGAATGGTACATAGTAAGCGCACATATAAATGCTGGAATGAAAGCTTTAGACACTGTTCTCTGTTACATTTTCTTTCCACTCTTTTTTGAATTATATTTTTCTGTGGAGCATCAGTGAAGGCCAACTTGCTGTTACTGTGTGTTGGAAAAAGCTCAGTGTTAATGGAGTACTGGGGGAAGTATTACCTGACATCGTGGATTTGACAGAATGAGCAATGACAGGGTTAGAGGTGGTGGTGGCAATTTTTTCTTCTCTGAACAATAGAGGATGATGCATCGGACTGGCAAGGTGCTTACAAGCACATCATTTCTGTATCTTTGCTCATATTTCCAGTTACCCTGAAGAAGAAAAGAGTGTTTTCACCCACAGTATTCTGTAGGGATTAATATGTTTAATGTGTGCAAAATTCAGTAGTTCTAAAAAACTTATCCTGGGATGTGGAAGATTCCTACCATTTTAGTCCTCTCAATTGACATGGTGCTGAAGATAATACATATGGAAATCATTTACTGTGGCTCATTAAAATAATCTATTTTGAGAGGCTTTTTTCCTGGATTTATGAAAAAATTTCTGTAATTTACCTAACTCCAGTGCTTTACACTATTTTGCTGAGATTCCTCTAGTACCATTTTCTCTTTTGGTCCACTAACACATTCTCTTAACAGAATGTGAGATGTGCCTGTAATCTTCCTTACCCTTTCCAAATACCTATTTTAGTACTTACGCCTTTTAGCAATTTATAACCTAAACTCAACAACTGGTATCGTCAGCTGTGAATGTTACAGATGATCTTAGCGAAACAAGTGAGAGATAATAGAAAACTTTTGTGCTTTGAGATTCACTCGATTCAATATTTATTTCTGGTTAACAAATTAATGTAAAGTCACTGTGTGCACTTTTGATGAAGAAAATGCAAAGACCTTAATTTGGAAATGATTATCCAGAAACTGCCTACTGAAAAGATAACTGACTTGGAGGGTAATTGGATTTGTGACTCTCTTTTAAAAACTGAAATATATTTCAGCTGTTAAGCATTGTAATAAAACCATAACAGTGAGGATTATGGGATAACAGGTTCACTTAACTCTTGTGCTCTGTTGCTGTACTGACCAGCTATAGTGACTTAATCTGTTGGGTTAAATCAGAAGATGCCAGATGCAATCACAGGTTTACCAGCAGTGGTGGAAAACCCAGTTAAAGTGCAATAATTTCTATATGTTTTTCATATTTATGTGCATGATATCATGTCATGAGCTTATCTACAGTAAAATTTTTTTTGTACCTTTCATAAAGCATCAGGTTATCTGCAGATGCACAAGAGAGGCATTAAATTTAACAGATTGTGACAGCTGCTACCCTCTTGTGTATGGAGTGTTTATAAATTTTTATATATAAGATCACGAGCCTTTGCTGTTTTAAGGAATCACTATCTCTGTCTACTCTATTACACACTTTGATAATGTTACTTTTCTCATTTTTATTCTAAGATCTTTTTCTTCTGGGGCAAAGACTGTAGAGGCCAGCAAAAGGTGCTCACCAGGAAAAAGAATCTATAAGAATATTTTCATAGGTGTATTATTCCTACAGCTCTTAAAAGTTCAATTTCCAGAGCTAGCATAAAATTAAAGTTATGATTAAATAGGCTACTATGCATTTTTTTTCATCTCTTATTGCTTGGTGTGGCTTCAACATAGTTAATGCTATATATTAATGCAGTCAGTCATTTGTATGACCAGTCTTATCAAAAAGCAGAAAGAGTTGTCTAGATATTCTTCTTACTCTTTTTTGTTTTGTAAAGCTGATAAATTATGCATTTCATCAACTAGATTATTCTTGGAAGTCAGAACTTTGCTTGTCTTTTATATGTTTTAGGAAAGCAGTGCTTGATCCACTAAACGTTTAAATTTCATAACACGTTCTGTGTTTTTCTTTAATGTTACATACTGATTTCCTAAGATGACTTAGACATTACTACAACAACTGCGATTGATTTAGGTGATTTGTCATTTCAAACCACAGCGCTGTTTGCACACGCTTCAAAGAGGTTGGTCCCTTCTGTGGTGTGCACAAAGTGTCACTCAGTTTTCCTCAGTTGGAAATCCATGTAGTTGTAGATTTATCCCTTCACCAAGTCTAAATAAACTGGCCCCAGAACCTGTGTGAAGGAATGTGTTTGTATGCTTTTTTTCCTTCCCTCTCTCCTGGATGTAGAAAGGGGAAAACATCTTTTCTTGGTTATGTCTTGTCAGATTCACAAAATCATAGAATGTTAGTGGTTAGAGTGGACCTCCTCAGATCATCTAGTTCAATCCCCCTGCTAAGCAGGTTTGTCTAGATCAGGTTGCCCAGAATTGCATCCAGGTGTGTTTGGAATCTCCAGAGAAAACTCCACAACCTCTCTGGGCAGCCTATTCCAGGCCTCTGTCACCCTCAAAGGAAAGAAGTTTTTCCTTATGTTTAGGTGGAACTTTTTGTGTTCCAGTTTGTGCCCATTGCCTCTTGTCCTGTCGCTTTGCACCACTGAAAAGAGTCTGACTCTATTCTCTTGACACCCACCCTTTAGATATTTATAAACATTAATAAGATCCCCTCTCAGTCTTCCCTTCTCCAGGCTGAACAGCTCCAGGTCTTTCAGTCATTCCTTGTCAGAGAGATGTTCCAGTCCCCTCATTATCTTTGTAGCCCATCACTGGGCTCTCTCCAGTTGTTCCTTGTCTCTCTTGAGCTGGGGAGTCCAGAAGCGGACACAATACTCCAGTTGTGGCGTGACTAGGGCAGAATGGCTGTTGAGGGGAACCTCCGGCAACTTGCTGGTCATGCCTTTAATGCACCCTGGAAGACCATTTTTCTTCTTGGCCAAAAGAGCGCAGTGCTGGCTCATGGTGAACTTGTCCATCAGGACTTGCAGATCCTTCTCTGAAGAGCTGCTTTCCAGCACGTCAACCCCTAACCTGACTGATGCATACATTTGCCTTTCCTCTCTTGCTTTTACTGGAACCTCTTTCCCTTTGCAAGCTCAAGTCACATCTCGTGCATGCCGAGACATACAGGCTTGTTTTTGATGCCATTTTTTGGAATAGATAGTGTTCGAACTGAAATATATCAGGGTGAAAAGCCACTATTTATCAGGGAAATCATTAATGTGGAGGGTTCTTTTTCTAGCCTTCTGACAAGGATTACAGTTAGAGGATTTAAATTGTGACAGCCTCTTTTTGCTCACGTTAATTTTAGTTGTGCTTTTCCTTCCTTCATTATCAACAAAATTAGAGGGGGCTTTACTGCATTTAGTTCAGATACTTCTTTCTATTTCACAGCTTGTCATTTCAGTGTCAAATATTTACTTGTGTCATGTTTGACTATATTGCCAGGCTTTGTGTGTAATTTGTGTTTGTGTGTAAGTTGCCCCTGATTCTTTGATGCTGTCAGACTGTGTGTAATCTGATCTGTGGCTTCCCCCCACTCTTGCTTTACCCTTCAGCCTGCAGATCATTTGCTGTCATTCACTTTGCTTCATTGGGAAGTGAAGAAATGTGCAGAATTACTACTAAAGACTATAGGGTGTTTGTGCTCTACGTATGCAGTACCTTAAGGAAACTGGAATCTAGCCAGAACTTGGCACGTTCGTGAGAAGAAAGTGTTTACTTTGTAAGAAAAGAATAATTTTTAGCTTTATATTCATCAGGTTTTCGAGACTGTACTTGATAAGGATTGCTGCTTGTAATCTCCGAGTTTTGCAATGACGAAGTGAGGGATGGTCTGTGAAGTCAGTTTTCACCTTGCATTGACTACAGGAGTTAAGTATAAACATCTGAGCTATTAATGCAACTTGGGCTGTTGTCTGTGTCTGGATTTTTGGGAGGAGGATTTGGGAAAGCTTATATTATATATAAGTGATTATATATGTCAATATATGTCTTCCATTTTTATCCATCCTATAGGTTCAATTTTTTCATTCGGCTTTTCGTTTATTAAATGAGTAACGGTGTAAATATTTGTGTTCCTGTCCTTGGGAATTAGATCATGCATTTAGACACTGAAGGGATAGCCCACTTCTCTGAAGTTTTCTGCATCAGATTTGATCTCTTTGGATATAATGGTCAAAATTGTGGCTTGAAATGACTGTGCATTTGTGAGTATCTGAGCAACAATGAAATACAGATGGAGATTTTTAAAGAAACTTATACTTGAGTCCTAAACAAACTTAATGATTCAATATTCATCATGATCCTGGGTTTTTTTGGAGACTGTTCTACAGCTGTAGGTTTATTTTTGTTGTGAATTCTGAATGACTTTCAGTCATCACCAGAAAGTTTATTACTCTTTATTTTTTGGGGGGTGGGGATGTCTTCTGACTGTTTTCTGTGCCTGTGCTTATTTCAATGCAGCTCTTAAATTCTGAAAATTTTCTAAGTATGTTAGCATTATGCTCAAGTTAAATTAAATGTGCTGAGTGTTTCCAGGTCCTGAGTCCACCTGGTGTGATCGCAGGCAAACTGCTTACGGGGAACAGTCCAGGATCTCTCAGTAGATCTTCCTCCTGAGAAGAGTGTTTTCAGTGTTTTTCTTTTAATGTCATCCAGTGAATGGAATCAGTTGAATCACAGTCCTAAAGATCTTTACCAAAGATGACCATGAGGCTTTGCTGTCAGACTCAGTCTTGTTGATGTCAGCTAAGTTTCTTTTGTTCAGTGCTTCCTGGTATTTAAACATTTCTCTCTCATGTGTTTCCTTGTTTCTAGTGGGCAACTGTTAAAAGTGAATGTCCATTTGTTGATGCTCTCATTGTAACCATAAGACCTATTGTCTGTTACATATTTTTGGTGCACTTTGAACAGTCTATCTCATGATTCAGGACAAGAATTTTAACCTTTAACCTTAATGTAATTTATGTTTAAACTGTATATAAAACCATGTTGGTGCACAGTAGCCATACAAAATAGAACCACTGCGGGCAGCACAGCAGTGTCGCGTTTACTTAAATGTCAAGGCCAGAAGAAGCATTGCTGTCACCACCAAGGCTTAGTTACTGAGTAGTGCAATTGAAGAAATTCACCCATTCACTCACCTCAGAAGGCTGGCAGAAGGATGGAATATTCTTGGTTTGTATTTCCAACCCTTCTAGCTGTACTCACTGTGAAGTTCTAAGACCCATGATGTTGAAAAGGGAGCAGTATTATCACAGTTCCTGCTGTGAAGTTATGGGGAAAGATCAGAAAGTATTATAGTTTGTGTATGTATTATGTATAGTGATGTATTAGAGGCATTTCTTCTTTTTCCTCTTGGTTCTGACAGTCTAGAAGAGAAAGGTCTAAAATATTTTGTATATTTCTGGGATTTCCCTGCAGCTCCTTGAAACAGAAATGGGAGCACTTGTCAGAAAGCACGCAGGATCTGGTGGCCCCTTATCCTGCCCCGGTCAGACCAGAGGCAGTAGCCTGGATGACAGGAGTGAATGGAGGCAAGTTCATGGTCGTGGCAACGGACAAACTCCTTCCTTGCCCACCTCACCCTCTTAAGTGCCACTGAAAAACAGATACAAGGCTCTGGCCGAGAAAGACCAGCCAAATGAGAATGTGGTTGATGGGCAACCTACACCAGAGGTATATCCCCAGTCAGAAAAGCCTACTGCTTGTATCAAAACCTCATCCACAAGAAAAACAAGAAGAGTTATAATTGTAGGTGACTCCCTTCTGAGAGGAACAAAGGGTGGTCCAATATGCTGGGATAGATCCTCCTCACAGGAAAGGTCTGCTGTCTCCCTGGAGCCTGGGTTAAGGACATCACTAGGAAACTTCCTAGCTTGGTACGGTCTTCAGACTATGACCCATTACTTATCTTCCATGTAGGTGGTGAGCACACTAAGACTAATAGTCCAAGAACAATCAAAAGATACTTTAGAGCCATGGGATGACTGGTGAGGGAATCTGGGGCACAAACTTCCAGTTGCAAGCAGTGACCCTAGAGTGAACAAACAAATACAGTATATTAATACATGGCTTCATAGCTGGTGTCACTATTATAATTTTGGCTTTTTTTGGCCAAAAAAACCCCAGTGGGTTGACCTATAAAGCACCAGGCTTGCTGGCATCAAATGGGAGACGCCTTTCTCAAGGGGGAAGAGTCTTTGCACAAGACATTGTGGGGCTGATTGTCAGGTCTTTAAACTAGATTTGAAGGGGGTGTGGGGTGTATTTGGGCTTGCTAGAGAGGGCCCTGGATGTTGTAACCTAGCATTTGTGGGGCAGCATGCTGACATTTTTGAGAACCAGATGGTCTTTCACTCCTCAAGGGCAAAAACTATGTGCTCAGCTACCTGTCTGAAATGCTTATGCACCAATGCATGCAGTATGGGGAATAAGCAGGAGGAACTGGAGATCTGTGTTCGGTCGCAGGGCCGTGAGCTCATTGCAATTACTGAGACATGGTGGGATAACTCACGTGACTGGAATGTTGTCATGGACGGCTGTGTACATTTTAGGAAAGGTAGACCAATGAGGTGAAGTGGTGGAGTTGCTCTTTGTGTGAGAGCAACTGGAATACACTGAACTCTAATCGGGGAGGGTGTGTGTGTGTGTGAAGAACTTGTTGAAAGCTCATGGGTAAGAATTAAGGGTCACACAAATATAGGTGAAGCTGTTGTGGGTGTCTACTACAGACCAGCAAACCAGGAAGAGGATATTGATGAGGCCTTCTACAGACAGCTGGAAGTAGCCTCAAGGTCACATGCCCTGGTGCTCATGGGTGACTTCAATCACCCTGAAATTTGTTGGAAAGGCCACATAGTGAGGCATACTCAGTGTAGAAGGCTCTTGCAGTGCACTGATGATAACTTCCCAATGCAGGTGGTGGAAGAGCCAATGGGAGAGGTGTGCTATTGGCCCTTGTATTAACAAATAAAGAAGGTCTGGCTGGGAATGTGAAGGCTGGGGGGAGCTTTGGTAATAGCAATTGTGACATGGTAGAGTTTAGTATGATACGAGGAAGAAGCAGGACATTAAGTAGGATTGCAGCCCTGTACTTCAGGAGGGCTAACTTCGACCTCTTCCAATACCTACTTGGAGGAATCCCTTGGGCTAAGACTCTAGAAGGTAGGGGGGTCCAAGAGAGCTGGTTGATACTCAAACATCACTTCCTCTAAGCTCAAGATAATTGCATTCCTTTGAGTAAAAAAATCAAGTAGAGGAGACAGGAGACCAGCATGAATGAGCAAGGAGTTGCTGAAAAAACTCGTGTGGAAGAAAGAAGTTCACAGCATGTGAAAAAAAGGAGCAAAGTTGTGAGAAACACAATTTATTTGTTCTATATCTTATCTGCTTACTCAATACCAACTTGTGCTGTGGTCTTTAGGCTTACTAGACTAATTCCTCTTCCCAGATTTGCATGTGATGATGATTGCTTGGGTTTCCATTTTCAGTATTTGTAGTGTCACAGACCAGAACTGTGGCTTTTTCCACTGAATTTTCCCCGATGACCCAGCTGCAGTCTGTAACTCGGGCAGACTCCTGCGTTCTCACCTGCTGCACAGATGGACTGCAGGCACTTAGAACCCTTGTGCTCAGCACCACCCACCGAGACATCTGTATACAATTTATGGCTATGTATAAATCTTTTCGTGAATTAGAAACCAAGAACTCTTGATTTGCTGCATACCAGCATCTTTACTGGAATGCTGTGTTTTGAACTGTCTACTCCAGAATAAGAAGGTTAAGCAAACTGATTTTTCTCAGTAACAGACTCCTGCCAGATCTTGGCTTAAAACCAGCTTCTGTATTCACCCAGAAGTAACTAGAAAAAGCAAATCTTTCTAGGGCTTGTTTTGTAGCTGCCACAATGATATAGAACATGAACTAATCCTCAGTTTTTTTTAGATACATATACTGCATCTTTTTAAATCTTTTTACCTCAGGAGGAATTTAATTGAATTCTAATTATATTGTAAACTCTTTGTTGATAATAAATAATGACTTTCCTTCCCCATATAAATCTAGCTGCACAGACTGAAATGCACTAACAGATTTATAATGCTTTTGAAAAGAGATTTTTCCTGTCTTACTAAATGCTGAATGATATTCTGATTCCAAATTTGCCATTGTCTTCTTAAAAAGTCTGCTCAAGTTGGCCATTGCATTTACTGTGCAAGGAATGCGTTATTAATGCACAGAAGGCTGAATGCATTCTAGTGGATTTAATTTGTGGACAAAACACTGGCAAGTTATAATTTATTTTATTTATTTGTTTTAAATTGCATGTTTATAAGAAGCCCTGCATTTTTGGTGATGTGTTATATTCGCTCTATGTAAACTGAAAATAGTTAAAGTGTAGTTAATTTTCCTTCCTTATCAAAAGAAGCCAGCAAAAAAATAGCTTAGTGGATATTCAAAACATCTGAAGACACTTAGGGTCCAAACCTTGACATAAATACTGTTTCTTCTAAATAGTTTTCAAGAATTGAGGGGACCCAAGTATTTCAGCTGATACACAGAATGGAAAATCTACTTAGACACTGGAACTGAGTTTCAATCTCTCGGAACAAAATTTATTTCTAAGTGGAGATCTGAGGTGGTGGTTTGTGTGTAATATGAATCGTTGCACTGCCATTGATAGAAATGTTTGCCTTAAGGTTAACCGGTAATTAAAAACCAATGGTTTATTTTTTTTGTGAATAGAGATGGAATTCCACCTTTGGTCATAGCAACAGTTTTGCTGTCATTTTTTTCCTGAGAATGAGACTACAGTCTTTCTTACACTATGAGGATCTGAGAATGTTAAGAAATTCATCATATTAAAAAAAAAAAAGTATTCCATGGTATTTAGTAAGGAATTTGTAACTAATGTACAAGTGATAGAGGGCTTTAGGCTGTAAATTCTAAAGTCAGATGCATGTGTGCAAAATGTGGGCAGGAAGCAGATTTCTCCAATTAAAAATTGTTTGAAGTGCCAAACACTGCTAAAATAGTTACAGCTCTATCCCACTGCTGGAAAAGATGAGATGGTGAATCTAGAGCATCTTGACAGATCCACTTACAGATACTTTTAGAAATTAACTGTGTTACAGTGGTGCTCTTTCCTGAAATTTCAGTCTATTGGGCAGTGTATCTGAGGAAAGAATAAGGTCTGTAAATACCATCTGCACTATTTTGTTTAGCGTTTTGTTATGGTTTTTTGTTTTTTATAGAGAAAAATGATATGAGCAGGTGAAGAGAGACTATGAATTGTTCTGACTATCAGTCTAAATAATTGTGAACCTTCCTGAACTTTGACAGGACTAACTTTATTAATTCGAATACTTAGGTTCTTGTACTTTCAGCTTGAGAGCAGGTTAGGAAAAATAAATTCTCTGTTGCTGTTGGCCATTGATAGCTTGTGTTAATCATTAAATTTCTGTCCTGGTTTTATAAATTCAAGATAATTCTAGAAAAATCTAAGTGTGTGTTTTTCCGTATAGTGTGCTGGGGACCTTTAGCCATAGACCCTAATGGGGAATTACCGCAGAGTATTATCTTTAATAGAAGAAATCATGCTTGTGCATGTGAGTTTGCAGGAAGAAGAAACACAAATTTCCTGTAGATGGTGTAGTGTAAAAATAACTGTAGACATCTTAATGTTTGTCAAAAGACAAAGTTAACGTATTTGAGAGGCTTAACCGATAGTGTGTTGTTCTGAGTTACATAGCCATTTGCTTCAAAGTTAGGTTCAACAGTTTTTGTTCTCTATAAGCTGTTAATTGACTTCAGAACACTGTTCTTCAATTAAAATGGTTGGAGCTGGTAATTGGGACTTTCCTCCATGATCTCTGTCTGGTCAAACCAGAATGATTGCTATCTTTAGGTCTAGAAAGAAGGAGGTGTCTCTTTCTCCTAGTGAGTGAGAGAAAAGAACAGATGATTTGGAGAAAGCTGAAGCATGTAATATATTTTCCTTTTTTTTTTTTTCCTCAGCCTATCCAGAGGAGATTTGCTGTGATCAGATGCTTTATATAATTTCAGAATAGGAGTGCATGCCTGAAGATAAGAACACGTGAAAAAATATTTAGGTAATTTAGATGAATTCAACTTGATTAGGCCCAATGAAAATACTTTCTTTGCTATTTAAGGAATTCTTTGAAGTAATGTATGATTCACTGCCATTTGACATAGAGAATTTGTTAGAAGGAAAAATTTCCCAGAGAATTGGATGGTGTGTGTGGGTGGGAAGCAATATTGCTTTTCTTTGTAGGAGGGTAAAGAGGGCCTAACTGGATTTTTAAAAAATGAGTTTGACAGTACATAGAGGAAGATTTCATTAAATAGTTGACAGGTTTCACTGAGAACCCATTGACTTTATGGATTTGAAAAGCTATCTGGCATACCTGAGAAGGGAAACACCCATATGTGGCTTCAGGGCATCTGACATGGTCAAATATGACACTTTCATATGAAAAATTTGATCTAGGTGAAAGGACTGCAAAACAATTAAGCATTTTCAGGGAACAGCCAGTTTAGAATAATGTTCAGAGTTATCAGTTATTTAATATCTAATCGGAATGGATCACTCAAGAATATGTTCTAGGCCTTCTCTGTAATTTTTTTTTATTATTAACAGGTTGTTGCTAGAATAGAAAAACATTCTATTAAACTTCTAGTGCTTCTGGGATGGATGGGGATGCACTATCCCCAGGATGATACCGACATCACAATTGATGTGTACAAATAGATGAAGTTAGTCAAAAACATTGAAGAACAAATTAAAAAAGGAATGTATGAATTAGTAATAAAAACTAAAAAGTACAAATGTAAAGTAAGAGATGATTTCATTAATAGGAGGAGAGGGAACTAGGTTAGGGTAGGGTGTAGGATTATAGTGGGCTATGAACATGTCAGTGTGGTGTCTGATACAACTTTTAATCTGAGATGTTTGGAGTTAGTTGCTGTTTGTAATATGCACCATCACAGAGCTCACCATCAGAGCTCATGAAGGCCCACTTAGCTAGCTTCTAATTTTGGGCACTGCCCCTTAAAAAAGTGGAACAGAAGGGAAAGCAAAGGACAAATTGTGGAGAGTACAGTGTATAAGGGAAGAAGAAAATACTGGGGGACAGTGATCTATGGTGGAAAAAAAAACCCCAAACCCTGAAGGAAGAGAAAACTATCAGCTGGCCACATGACTCTTTTAATACAAGGTTTCTGAAGAGATTATGGTGGTGATCCGTTGTTCCCTGTGATGCAGGAAGCATAGCACAGAAAGTAAGTCATCATCAGATAAGATTGCAATAAAGATTTAAATGGGGTAGTGGTGGTGGTACGGCTGAACTGCACTTGAAGAGCTGAAGCACTGGAGTGGGTGGTCTGTGGAGGCTGTGTGAAGGATTGTAAATGGGACTGGAGACACATCATCAGGTGTGCTCTTGAAGTCTGCTGTATTCTGCCCAAGCTGTGGGAAAGGACTCTGAGGTTGCTTCCAGGCTGTTGTCTTTTTCAGGTGAGCAAAACATACATCTCACTCCCTGTGTGGCCCCTTTAGCTCACATGGCTGTAGTGGAAGGAGCTAAGTAAAATGGAAGGTGATATTCCCCAATGAAAAGTATCCATCTGTTTCCCCAGTGTGAAAAGACTGGTCTCAACAAGTACAATCATCGTGTGCCTTCTTGCGATGTCTTTGCATGTGCATAATAGGAAAATATTTAGGTATACTCTGAATTTTACCCATTGGGCTCTAGAATATTCCTTGCAGCTTTGTGGAGTGCTGTCACACCCAATCATTACTTTTATTGTTTTATTTTAAAAACTCAAAATGAGACAGCATATCCACATGAAGGGATTTTTTTGCCTAAGTTCCCAATGCTGCGTCTCTGCTACTGTAGTCCCTTCGCTGTGTGCATTGAAAGGTCAGAGGACTGAGTGCTAATGTACTCTTAGATTTAAATGGATTGTTTCCAGATATTAGAATGATGAAAGGTGGCCCTGCCACTTTCCTCAGATCTTTAGAGCTTTAAGTACTAAATAATCAAACCCCTTTGGTCATATAAAAGCTTAACAGCTTCACATAACTTTTAACTTACATGCCTCAGTTGCATTTTTTTGAATACTAATTTTTTGAAACTGTCAAGAATTTATTATGTTTGGTGAGGGAAGGGGAATAGTATAATTAGGAACCACTTAACCAAACCACAGCATCAAAGCAAACTGCGATGCCTTTTGGTTATGAAAATTAGTCTGAGTAATAAAAGAGGTTATATATTTATCCAAAGAAAAGCAAGATGAAATATTTTTAATGTAAGTCTTTTCAAATGAGGTCTGTTAACAACTTGAAAAACCTTTGTTGGACTTGCCACATTTCGTTTGCTCTCCCTCATGCAAACTAGCAGAGCAAGGTTTTGGGGTTTTTTTTTATTTTCTGCTGGTTATTTCAGACAGCTGCACAGTTCTGCTTGCGGTCTGAGCATTTTTTATTTTTTTTTAGGAATGTTAAAATAAATATGCAGTTCTTTCCATTAGCCTATGCTCATATATTTGTATCATCTGTGTTAAAGTGGCTACTTAAATCACTGCTTGATGCAATATACTAATAGAGTCAAACAAGAATTAATTAGACAGCCTAACAACCCCAAATAAGTTATTTATTTGAAGTTACTACTTTCACATTAAAATCTTCCATGTGACTGTGACTTGGCCTTTTGCCTTTTGAGCTTTAGGACAAAGTGAAAGATCTATTTTCAGAGATCTTGTTAAATTAAGCATAATCTTGATTGTGTGCTTAATCTAAAGCAAATGAATTTAGGAAGAAAAAACAGCAAAGGAGGAATGAGATAGGGAATGTGGTGCTGATATTTTGAGTTATTCTTAAGGGTTTCAGTTTGGAGTGGTTGACAAAGACAGTGATTGGTAAAATGTTAAAAAATAGCAAATTCTTATTTTGTACTTAGGGAGGTTTGTTAAGGGAGGTTCTCTACTCTGCCCTAGTGAGACCACATCTGGAATATTGAGTCCAGTTCTGGTCTCCCCAGTTCAAGAGGGACAGGGAAATACTAGAGAGGGTCCAACAGAGAACTATGAGTGTGATTGAGTGCCTGGAACCTCTCTCTTATGAGGAATGGCTGAGAGACCTGGGGCCATTTAGGCTGGAGAAGAGAATGTTTACAGATATCTGAAGGGTGGCTGTCAAGTAGAAGGGGCCAGTCTCTTCGGTGGTGCCCTGTGTTAAGAGGTAATGGTCACAAACTGGAACACAGGGAGTTCCACCTGAACATGAGGAAAAACTTCTTCACTGTGAGGATGACAGAGCTCTGGAACAGGCTGCCCAGAGAGGCTAACAGAGTCTTCTTCCCTGGAGACTTTCAAAACCCACCTGGATCTGTTCCTGTGTGGCCTGCCTTAAGTGATCCTGCTCTGCCAAGAGGGTTGGACTCAGACGTTCTCCAGAGGTCCCTTCCAAACCCTACCATTCTGTGAAATGGTTCATAAAAGATTCTTGTAGCAAATCCTGGCAGACAGTGGTTTCTCAGATTGTTGCTTGACCTTAACCCATGGAGAAAATTCAAAAGCAAGATGGCAAATGGTTGCAACACAAGAGGACTCAATTTCAGATTCTTAGGTGGTTCAATGCCAAGTTAAGAGTTCAACCTACATAAATAAAATGTGCTACTTTTTCTTTTAAATAGTTGAAAATATTTAAAAAATTAAAAATTTCTGTTTGTGGATTCCTTTTTTTTTTTCTCCTCCATTTTGAATTCACATATGTTTCCCAAAGGAGGGAGCTAACAGAGGCCTTCCGTGTTTGGCTAGGATGGAAGGTAACAGTTTAAAAAAACCTCGAACCAGTGAAACAAACAAAATAATTTAAAAATCAGGACGCAGTGCTGTAGAATGCAGTTGGGTGCTGTCTCTGTCTCTAGCCTCCCCCTTCTGGTAGACTTCTTCAGTGAGTCATATGTTGCAGCTTCATGGGACTGCATAGTAAACAAAACCCTATGAACTGCTGCAAAATCTTATGTGGATCATAGCATATTTTTAATAGATATATAATATTTTGTATGTTTGGGTGGGTTTTTTTTCACTCTTAGTAGTGGTAGTTTAAAATGTGCGGTGAGTTCAAGGAATAAATACCTTTCCTATCACAGCATCACAGAATTTCTGAGGCTGGAATAGACCTCCAAGATCATCAAGTCCAGCCTGTGACCCAACACCATGACATCAGCTAGACCATGTCACTAAATGCTACGTCCAATCTTTCCTTAAAAACCTCCAGGGATGGCGACTCCACCACCTCCCTGGGCAGTCCATTCCAGTGTCTAATCACCCCTTCCGTGAGGAAGTGCTTCCTAAAATCCAACCTAAACCTCCCCTGGCACAGCTTCAGGCCATGCCCTCTTTTCCTGTCACTAGTTGCCTGGGAGAAGAGCCTGGCCCCCACCTGACTACAGCTTCCTTTCGGGTAGTTGTAGAGAGTGATAAGGTCCCCCTGAGTCTCCTCTTCTCCAGGCTGAACAACCCCAGCTCCCTCAGCCTCTCCTCATAAGACTTTCCCTCCAGTCCCTTTACCAGTCTCATTGTTCTCCTCTGGACCCGCTCCAGCACCTCAATGTTCTTCTTGAAGTGAGTGGCCCACAACTGCACACAGTACTTGAGGTGAGGCCTCACCAGTGTTCAGGTAGACCACATCAACAACTTTTCCCTCATCTACCAGATGGGTCCCCCAGTCATAGAATGAAATCAAATTGGTTAGGCAGGACCTTCCTTTCCTAAACCCATGCTGGCTGGGCCTGAGCCCCTGGTTGTCTTGTATATGCTGACTGATTGTACTCAGTATGATCTGCTCCATAGCCTTGCTAGCCACCGAGGTCAGGCTGACAGGCTTATAGTTTTCTGGATCCTCCTTCCAGCCCTTCTTGTGGATGGGTGTCATATTGGCCAACCTCCAGTAATTTGGGACCTCCCCAGTTAGCCAGGACTGGTGATAAATGGTGGATTAGCTTAGCCAGCTCTTGTGCCAGCTCCCTAAGCACCCTAGGATGCTTCATAGGCTGAAAGACTAGGTCAATTCTGGGAACTAGAATGTGTCCTCGTGCTTTTTTTTCCACGTTTTCTTGTCTCCAGAGATCTTCCTGGAACTGAGGTGAAGGAGAAAAGGAAGGTATGCAGGTTGTCCTAAACAAATACACAAAGATTTATGCTAACCCTGATATGATCAGCTGTTATATGTAGTATTTTGCCTCTGTGTGAGATATGGAAGAATTATTTTACTGTCTGCACTGAGTGTAAAACCAAAACACACTCCTCTAGCTTGGAGAGTAGTAGGAAAGAAATTTTGCCTCTGCTACACAGCATTAAATATTGTCCTTTAATGTAGTACTACTAGTGGTGTGTTTTTCTGACTATAGATTTACAGGTATAGGAGAGAAGTTTAGGATCATGAGGTGGTCTTAACTGCTGCTCTGTGAGTAGGATGGGCAATGCAGAAGGCTCTTCATTGCTGTATATGTTTCCATTGCTTACTACTTGAATAGTTTTTTTCTCTTCAGAGCAGCAGTACCTTCATTATAATCAACATTTTGAAGTACCCTTAAGGATTATGGTCCTGTCTTCTCAAATACTCTTTTAATGCATATTGCCATTTAAGAACATTATGTTGAGTATTGCCTAAAATTATTCTTGATTAAATATACTTTCTATTCTGTATTTAGTGTAGAATTCCTCAAATCTTGCCATCAGGACTTGACAGTGTAAGGAATAGTTGCTTCTTGTTTTGATCTATTTCTTTTTTTTCATTATGGTCTTGCAAAAGCATGATTGCATAAGGATAATAAAGCTATTTGTTGAGTGATGGTGGTGGGAATATTAGTCTGAAATTATTGCTTATGTTTTGAGTAGTTCTAAAATCACTTTTGTTTAAATTGGTTTTTTACTCATCCTTATGACTTTATATTTTAGCCAAGTTCAACCCCTGTCCATTGAAGAGGTTGTTTTTTTGCGGGAGGAATTGTACTTGAGGGCCTTTTGTTGTGTCAGCGTTTCCCCTGGAAGGTAATACTTAGGGCACTGCAATAGTGAGGCAGCTGTAGCCATATGGAGAAACAGTAACCGAAGGTTTTCTAGAAGGTGAAACTTTTGGTTTGTTTCATTAACCCCGGGGATGAGTATAGCAAATCGCACATCTTGCAGAATTGAGGATGTATAGAAGGCAGAGAGAGGAGGAGTTACTGTTCCCTTTTATTCTAGTAAAAACTAATATTAATTAATGCAGTTGAAATATTTTGCAGATAGAATTCAAGTTTCATATTTAAAAAAAGATGATTAATAACATCCAGGAAAAGAGGGTGTAAAGTGGAAAGGAATAATTATGGAGGAATGTACTTGGTATCCTCGGAAGAAGATAATTATTAATAGTAAATACTAATTCTATCTATTCCATCATAGAATAGAGAATTCGTTATCCCAAATGAGAAGAGAATTGCAGCAGAAATTATTCACCAAAGATATGGTTTTGGTGTGTGTGCGCTTGTGCTTTTTCTCAGCCATAGCTAACAGGGATATTTTGTCTGATAGTTACTTATTTTCAACATAGTAGGAAAGTAACGGGGAGGGGGAAGTGAGTAGAGAGTTTGCTTTCTGGTTTTGAGAACATTATTTCAAGACTTTCAATCACAAATTGATTGTTTCCCTGTCTGATACAATATTTATCAGAAATTCTTCAGAGAATATAATTTAATGAGTGCAAGATAACTTTGTGAAGTGTGTACAGTCAGGAGGAAGAGGGGAAGTGGTACTTGCATATGTTGTGAAAAACATATGCAACTAAATTTAGCTCATACTAGTGCATTCTACTTATTTTGAATATTGTGGGATACTTCCAACCTTGTATGAAAAAGGGCATGGGAAGATTTGATTTTTTTTTTTTTTTTATTTCTACTTGGGCCCTTGCATCTCCTTTTCTCCTTTCTCCCTCCCCCAAGGAAAAATGTCTCTGAGCAGAAGACAAATTATTTCTCTGCCTACACTCATATCTTAGTAGTCTGATTTTAGCACCATGTCATCATGATGCAATGTTAATTGGCATATACTAGTTTTTGGGTTTAGCCTTCTCCAGTTTTATACAGTAGCTAGTGCTTCTTCCATAAATCTTAGATTTAACTGTGAAATCTTAGCCTATCATCCAAAACAATTTCTTTCCTGTTCTTTTGAAGTGCAGCAACATTAGAAACTGCTATTTATTGTGTGCAATATTTATTTTGTGCATTTGATCCTAATACTGATGTATTAAAAAAAAAAAGACAAGATGGCTTAAAATTTATCTGCTAGCACTTTAGAATCTTTATTGACTCTTTTTAGTGGGTGTGCTGAGCTGCAAGTGTAGTTCACAGAAACACAGCATCAAAGTGACCTCTTCAGCTATATTTGCAGAAATGATTCCCTGCTGCCACCCCCTCCTCCTCTTACTGGGGAAGTTGAACACTAATCAAGGATGTATCATGAACCTTGGTTTGATTTAGTTGGAAAAGTATTGTTTGCTTTCCCTTTCAAGAAAAAAAAACCAACCAAAACCAAAACAACAACCCACTGATATTGTAATTGCATGTTACATCTGTAGCTGAAAAGAAAATATGCTTGTAGCCTGATGCTCTTCTATATTTCAAAGTCTATAATTTCTTCTCATAAAACATTATTTCTCTCAATGCATATTTTGTTTTGCATGTGGTGTACTGCTGCCTTCCTATCTCAGGCTAAGCAAACAGTAGTTACTTGAAGTAGATTTTAAGGATTCTAATTGTCTATAATCTTCTTATGGAGTCAGGGGCCATAATATATTTAAATTCAGGGATTCTACCTTGGATTTTCAATCAGTAAAATACGGTTATCTACTCACTGTTCTGAAGCTTTTCAAGATATCCAGAGAATCACCCTTTAACACAGCACTTCATAAAGCTGTTGGTATTTCTTCCTTGACAGCATGTACCCCTAGGTGTTGAATACAAACATTTTTGGCACATAGATGGTAAAAGGATTTGTAAGATGCTTCTTTTAAGAAGGTCACTAATGAATGCTGAGTTGCTGTTTTTTGAGGTGACTATCTCAGCTGCCTTTAAAGCTGCTTGCCCTTTGTTTTTGGAGTACCTTATTTTACAACAGAACTGTTGAAGGTTGAGTCAAGTTTGTTCAGAGCTGTATCCTTTGGAAACACATTGGCAAGCACAGTTTAGTGCTGCTTGTCTTAATCCTGTACATTCCTGACCACGGCAAGGCTACAGATTCAGTAAGCTTTGTTCCATGCTGTACTTCCAGCACTTAAAGTTTGTAAAGCCAAAGGCATTAAAAAGACAATATGAGAAATGATTTATTTTCTAGATAAAAGCTTTAAAAGTTTCAAAAAGAGTCTGTTACGTAACACAAACCCATAGTTTCTGCAGTATCTGAAGAATCGGTCTGAAACATGAAAATCTTACAAATGACACAGCTATTTTCAGCACCATTGGATTCTAGAAGTATTTGGGGCAGTTTGTGCCAACAGTACACGTACATAAAATTGGTGTGCAGATAAGCTTGTTCTAACTTGTTCCAGTCACTGCTTCATTTAGGCAAGACCTCTTTATGACCAACCTTTCCTCATAAGGGCAAGCTTCTGGAACAAGTTAAAAAGCTTCCAAAATAATGGTAAGCTATTCAGTAGATCTGTAGAGATGAAGAGGCCACTTATATTTTAAAACCTATACAAAAGAATAATGGCTTCAGGCAGTCCTGGCAGGAGGCACTCAAATGATTATAATGACTTCTGTCAATGTGAAATGGGTAGAATATGTTTTATGAGAGTCTAATTATTGCTTTTAAAACAAAACAATGTTGCTGGACTCTGACTTACTAGTAGACCCAGACTTAAATTTTAAGTTAGGCCTGTCCCACACCAGGATGTGATTAAGTCTTCAGCTAAAACCTTTCCTTTTTTTTTCAGGAAATTGGACTATGTATTTCAGTAATGCAGAGGTAATTTCCTGCAGTAGGGCTCTGCAGAAAACTGAAAATAATTCAAATCCTTAGGGAATTCTCCAACACAGAGCCAGATGCTTTTGTAAGATACTAGAGTGTGAGTGAGTGTTATCACTCTGTTGTATTTTATGGTACTTACACTAGTATTTATGATGGTACTACCATAATATTATGACATGTTTTTTCAATAGCTCTGAAAAGTAGGGGAATCACTCCTGTCTACAAAGAGAAAATGAGTCATGCGATGATTTGAGAAATAGCTTGTGATCCTAGGTAGATCTTGTGGAGCAGGATAGTCATTACATAGTGTCTGAGGGTTGTGAGCCAGGCCTACTGCAGTGCAGGGGAATATGTATACAACAATATAAGCAATGCATTCTGTGGCTATGAATGCAGCTGTACTATTTCTCGTGTGTTAACACATAAGCTAGTTTTATTTTCCATCATATGAAAAGAAATTGGATCAATAAAATGATGATCTTATTAAGACTCTGAGTTGGTGAAAGGAAATATTCCAAACAGTATTCTTTTCCTTAGACAGAATCTGTACTCTTACAACTGAGGTGTGTTAAGCAGAGGAAGAATGTCTGTTCCTAACTCATCTAAAAAGGTGGTTGATTGTTCTGAGTTTTTGTTATTTGTTTTTTATTTACAAAAGTTTTATTAAATGACTAAAACTAAAAATAGTTCTGTTGTCATTCCTTTCATGGAAAAGCATTCTGTCTGAGTACTACCACCCTTCTTCATTTCTTCCTTATGCCAAAATAAGGCAAAGTGCCTTATAGGCACTGCCAGGCTTTGGGAAAGTGGGATTGGGGAGGAAGAAAACAGAGAGCCCAGTTTGCTGGGGATTGAGTATTAACAATAGAATCTCTGTAAAAAGCCCATTTGCAACATCGCTAAGTGTTTCCCTGCCCCCAAGATCTTGCAGTCCAGAATGAAACCGCCAGATCTCCACTGCTTGCAGTTGTTGCTTGAATGCCAAAACCTTCTCTAAAGGATGTTTTGTTGCAGGAAAAGTGGGTTTCTGCCCATGAACACAATTGATTTTTCAGAGTTTCAGTAAATACACTTCTCTGAGAGAAATTTTCATTTCCACAACTGTTTTCCTTGGTATTTCAGGCCATCTTACTTTTGGTAGAATGAAAAGTTGAGAGGTCTTTTGAGGATAGAAACCCCTTTGTTGTGAGATTGCTGTGATGATGCGTCAGGGAGGAGCTTCTGGACTGTGAATAGAATCTAAAACAGGCTTTGCTGAAACAAAATTTGGAGCTTCCAAAGCCCCTTGCTTTCTAGCACTCCTCACTGAGGTGGGAGGCTGGGTGCAACTGGGTACGGATTCTGAGATAATACCCAATAACAACAGAGTGGTTATTGTTCTTTATTGCAGCGCTGGGGCAGCACTGGGGATTCTCCTCCGTAAGTGC
>JAAGNO010018085.1:0-34579 GCA_033439905.1 Ceryle rudis
TACAGTGGGAGTGACTTCACCACCTTGATTCCTGCCTTGTGTTTTTTTGACTTGGGAGGTGTTGGGAGAGAGGTTGCGAGTGAAGACTGAGGAAAAACAGTCATTGAGAAACTCAGCCTTCTCTTCATCTGTTGTCACTAGCTTGTTCTTGTTCTTCGGGGGGGTATGCTTGTTGTTAAAAAGCCTTGAGTTTTATTACCTTGTCATGTTTCTTTATCCCCTCACCTCTGTGTCAGCTCTGCCACTGCAGCAGATGTCTGGTTTATGGAAGTTGTTACAAGGAATTATGAATGCCTTTATATACAGTATTGCTAACGAGCTTGTTTTTTCCATGACTTTGAAGAGATCCCTCTCCTAAACAGGAGAAAACTCAGCTTTAAGTCTGCGAGACAGTCAGTTCTCACCCACCTCAGGGTTCTGACAGACTGACACTTTAAAAAGAAAAATATCCCAAACTATGCATGACTGTCAATTTAAGGGAGCTTTAGGTAGAGTGAGGAAATTCCTGTCTGAAAGGTGTAAAGGGCAAGCAATAACCATAAGTGTTGTTCCTGTTAGGAAACAGAGATTCTATTTTACCTATATCTTGATGACCATTTGGTGGATCCTTACAAAAGTAGACTTGATACAAATTCATTCTGATCTTATGAAACATCACATTTTACATCTGTCAGTGATAATCTGACAGGTTTACTGGAGTCACGCTCATCCTTGGGCAGAGCTGTTTCTACTTGGAAGCTCTTCATGTCATTAGAGAATGTGGGGTTTTGTGTTGAGCTGCAGGGCCACCCTTTCCTGTGAATGCAGGTAGCCCTCTCTTGGGATGCAGGGCTACCTCTGGCATCCTCAATGCCCAACATAATTTTAGATTTGTAGCTTGACTTTGCAACTCCGCTTCAAGAGCACCCTGCCTCTGCAGGTATTCCACAGATATTCTCTATCATGGAGTCCTCTTTGTGTTTCTATGGTTGTACCAGTCCGTGTTTTTCCTTCACTTGCTTCAGTGCTGTTGGATGTCTCCATCCTGGGATAGAGTCATAGAATACCAGGTTGGAAGGGACTTCAAGGATCATCTGGTCCAACCTTTCTTGATGAACAGTCTAGACAAGATGGCCCAGCACTCTGTCCAGCTGAATCTTAAATGTGTCCAGTGCTGGAGAGTTCTGAGTTTTGCTAAAAACAAGTTTAGTGGATTGAAAGATGGTTGGACTTGATGATCCTAGATGTCTTTTCCAACCTTAATGATTCTATGATTCTGTGATCCACCACTTCCCATGCGAGATTATTCCAGTGGCTGATTGTTCTCATTGTGAAAAATTTTCCTCTTGAAAGAGGGTTACCTGTTCAACTTTGTATTTGGGTAGGAACATGTATGAAGCTCAGATCTGTCAAGATGGCCTGCACAGTTTCTTGCTCTAAGTTCAGGGACACTACATGGAAGTAATGTCTGACAACTACAATTCAATGTATGTTAATGAGTAAGATAGTGCCCGTTACCTCTGTGCCTTGTGCTTACAGCTGGAGGACTTATGTAGGATTGAGTTTGGGCTTCCTGTCAGATGGCTACTGGGTGGAAGTCTGGTGGACACCCTTCCTCTAGTGCATCTCCACCCAAAGATAATGTTAATCCCTGCCTAACTCAGAAAGTTGTGGGTTTGGACTTATTGCAGTTTCTCAGTGGAGGATCCTTTCTCTGCTTGTTTTGTCTCTTACAGCAGGATTCAATACAGATCCTGCATCTGGATTTAACTACTCCAGCTTAGATGCACAACAGCTTTTTAAGTGAAAGACTTAGTTTCTCCACTGTGAGAGATGTTCTCATTGTCAAAAGAAAACCTATATGAGAGAGAAACTTTATTCAGGTAGACTCAGTATTCTGTCTGGTGTTAACTGCAGTCCAGGATATTGAGATATTTACTTGTGCTTGAAGAATCTGGCTTTGTCCAGTAATTCTGTCAAAACTACATCTGTTGGTTATTTCTGTACCTTTTCTGAGATCTCACTGATGTTCTCATCCTTCTAATTCAAACAATGAGTCTTGCACAAAGCACCTCCCTTTCCCCAGGACATCTGACAAAAGCAGAGTTTAAACTGAGTATTTTACATGTCTTGTGATTACTCATTTTGAGTGCTGGTACTCATGCCATTGTAGGTGGCTCTTCTCATTTCTTTCCAGCAACAAGATATCTTTGAATATGTGGATTTCATGTCCATTTCCTACTTGCTTTCCTTTCATACTTGCAGTATTTAATGTCTCCCTCTAAATTATATGGTGAGAAAAAACAAGTATAGAGGAGGTGTGCATTAGCTTCTCTGGAGGGCATCAACTAGATTTCATTTAGCAGTAATTGTAGCTACTCAAAGTGCTCCTGGCTTACTATCACCCAGATTGAATAAGCATGTGGATTATATATATCTCAAAAGAGTCAGTTTACTTCTAATATTTTGCCATTTTATTAAACAGTGATCAAGTGTCTCTGGAGCTCGGTAGAGCCCAAATGTTTCATGTACTGATAGCTTTCTTGCTGATAAAGGCAGCTTTGGACATGTTTAAAAATTCATTGAGAATGCATATTCTTTTGATCATAAGTGCAGATGTTATCCAGAAAACTTTCAATAGAGATTGTACCATTATTTTAAGCTTTCCAGCTTGCATATGAATGCAAGCGCTTAACTGAATATTTTTGAGAGGCTGTTGCAGTTACACTTTGCCTTGTCCTTTTCTTTAGCTCTCTGGACCCACCAGCAGTGATCCTTTTTAAAGTAAGGGGAAAGCCAGACTGCAGGTCTATCTTCTACCAGCTCTATTCCAGAAATTAGATCCCTTTCCTCTGCAGGAAGATTCTTAATGTGTCTGCAATTGGAAAGGGGAAACAAAAATGTTTTGATTTCATGTTCTTTACTTAAAAGCTTTTATAGAAACTGTCTGACAGTATAGTCAAGTAAATGGTACCATGAGGATATTGTCCTAAATGTAATCTTTGAGTTGCTTGTGTGTTATTTTCTTTAACATAATTACTCAAAATAGCTTCATTATTCTGTGAAAAATGTTAGCTTTTGCTTTTTTTCTTCCTCACAGTAGGGAGAAATAATAGAATATGGAGGTAAGATCATAGCAGGAATCTTCTTATTTTCCCAGAAACTTTTTTTTTTTTTTCCCCTTCATAACGTGAATTAAAATCAGAGCAAACTTCACTAGATGACTTCTTACAAGCGGGATCTATACCACCTCATTATAAGCTTGAAGAATCTAGAGAAAGTTTACATTAAATAATTTAGAATTACAGGGAAGGTGTTTTAACATAAAATATCGAAGCAAAGGGCTATTGTGATAATGTACTAATCTGGCTGTATAAATTCAGAGATCTGAGTTGAAGAGATGACACTTTACACACTTTCTTATGAAAAGTTGTATAAAAATGAAAATACAGAAAATTAATATTAGCATGACAAGTATTTTTAATAACATTGTCTTCCAAAGGTCATTAGTTGTTCTGGAAGTTTGTGTGCTAACATAAAACACTTTTTGCTGTCTTCTCTGTAATTTGCTACCATTTATCTCTCATTTAGTCATACTATCATTTAGCTGTGCTGTTGACTGTTTGTGTTGAAAAACTCTAAGATGGGTATTGTCATGAACTGGTATTCCAAAGTTGGAAATCCACCACTACTTACCTAGACATGACGGTGGCTTTTAAGTTGTTCCTCAACAAGTACTGATAAATAAAAATACATGTATCTCACAGAATGGAAGGGGTTGGAAGGGACCTCTAAAGATCATCTAGTCCAAGCCCCCTGCCAGAGCAGGGTAGCCTAGAGTAGATCACACAGGAACAAGTCCAGGTGGCTTTTTAAAGTCTCCAGAGATGGAGATTTCACAACCTCTCTGGACAGTCTGTTCCAGTGCTCTTACCCTCACAGTGAAGAAGTATTTCCTCATGTAGAGGTTAAACGTCCTGTTTTCCAGTTTATGGCCATTACCCCTAGTCTTGTCATTGGACAGCACTGAGAAGAGCCTGGCCCCATCTTCCCGCACCCCTCTGACTGGATAAAGCTCTAAGCAACCTGGTTCAATTTCATAGCTGACCCTGCTTGAGACCCCTTCCAGACTGGCTTATTCTGTGATACTTGTGTGTATATACATGTGAGTGTATAAAGGTGTGTGTAATACTTCTGTATAATTTCTAAAGATATGTTGAGTGATTTCAGATATAGCTATAATAAATTTTCATTCTGCTGGTTTTCTTTGCCCAGTCTGCCACTAAGAAACCTCGGAAGTCTCCAGCAGACAAGGGTCGTTCTGAATCTGGAGCTAGAGGAGCAAGTCGTGGAAGAGCTAACGGCCACCCTCAGCAGAATGGAGAAGGGGACCCTGTCACTTTGTTTGAGGTTGTTAAGCTGGGAAAGAGCGCTATGCAGGTAAAATGACTTAATTGTGTTACCCCTTTACAATTCAGTATATTCTGACTGTAGGAGTTCAGTCTAAGCTATGCTTTTGTAAACAATTGTATTTTTTCCTAACCTGTGTTGGTCTGATAGGCTATCTGTGTAGGATAAATAAAAAACAGACTATGCTTTGATGGGGTTGAGGATGGTCACATATACTTCTGAAAGACAAGACAAATAAGAAATCAATGTATTTCATATTCCCCATTATTTTGCTCATTAATTCCAGATTGAAAATACATGTTGATATTAAGCAGCTCATTGAAGGGCACTCTGTAAGAGGTTTTATATGAGGAGTATATATATAATAGTGATGGAGCCAAGGCTTTTTCTTTTTGCATGTTTTTCAAAAATATGTGCTGACACAAGCAGTTTTGAGTACTTTGCACTGCAGCTTGCATTCTTGCTGCCTCTACCAGAGCAGCAGATAAAGGCTAAACTGGTTGTCTAGACTTCCTCTGTATCTGAGGGATGAAGATTGACACCTCCTGAAGGCAAATTTTTCATTGTAAAATAAATGTCTAAGAGAGTTGTAGTGAATTTTCTCTGAAATTGTTCCTTACTCTTTTTAAGTTTTGATCGATTTCAGAGGTCTTACAGTATTTGTTGGGCTGGATGTGTCCCACCTCAAGAATCGCTATAGATGATTGGTTTTGACAGTAGTTCTAAGCTCTTAGTAAACTACTGTGCCTCATCTAGTTTTTGTCACTCAAAGGAGAAACAATGGGCCCAAAACACTGTTAGTCTGCTGCAGTGCAAAGCCAACAGTTGTTCCTACTGAAGGAGCGTTGAAGCAAACCTCCTTTACTTTGCATTTCAACAAAACAGGACTCATTCAGTATTGGTTAGTTTTGACTTTGTGGTGCTAACTAACATGAGAAAATTACAAATTAGGAAAATTAGGGGACAGGTCCCATTTTCAGTATTACTTTTAGTATAACTAAAACTTAAGTCTAATTAACTCCCCAAGGATCTAGTCTTCCAAATGAGTGAAAGCTGTTGAAAATTTACAGACTCCAATCTGTGGAAGGTCTGAGATATAATTTTATGGAAGTAATAAACATGAAGAAAATGAGAACTTTTATTCTTTCTAGTTGCTGTATTTACAGTTATTCAGGATTGACCCTTCTTATCTAGTAGGTGAAGACAGAACAAATTTACACGTAGCAAAGGTACAGATTCTTCATGCCTCTTCCTACATGTTTTAAGTCAGGGCTTCCAACTTTGCTTGGTTTTCAACACTTTTTCAAATTTTGTTTTTGGAAGGATTTAAGGAAACATCTGGAGTCTATTTTCTAGTTTTACTGTGGTACAGAACACACAATATGCTTTATGTAGTATGTTTGTCTTAGAGTTACTGATATTTGCAGGAGCCAAATGAAAAGGAATGGGTGATTGCTTTGATATTTGATGACTCTGTGTGTGGAATTGACTGATACATTTCATCTGTTTCAAAAGAGATGCCATCAGCAGTCTTCTGCAGATGAAATTCTAAAATGAAATGACTATTTGTATTAAGAAGCCTTTAGAGTTCAAAGACAAATTGTTTCAAGAAATTTTGTATTTGTATATACATACATAGATGAGTGTGTCTGTATAATTGTGTACATATATAGGTGCATATATATATATATGTTCATGCACATGCTTACAAATGTTCCCAGGCTAAATATGTGATAAAAAAGTAGACAGCATATCTTAAGCAGTGTAGAAATTATAAACAAATAGTAAAGGAATAGGCAAGTTTATCTGAAGGCCTGGGATGCAAACAGGCATAAATGACTCGAGCCAGAATTTCAACAGCATGTGTCACTTGTATACCTTTGAAAAATTTATTATTGGTAAAGATATTAAAGAAACCCTAGATGCATTTAAAATGACATTTCATACTTCTTGACTTCCACTTCTAGACAATTATCTCTACTGATACCAAGGTTCTATAAACCAAACATATTAGTGTCTTTATACTTTTTCCTTATTAGCTTAGGGATTTTGACATAATAATTAGGAATGTTTGGCATTTTTATTTTGATCATTTTTATGCAGGTTTTTTGTTGCCATTTCTAGTATTTTGTTAGTATTGCCAGTGTTCAGACAAGTGCCATGTATTTGTCAGAACCTATTATTTCTTAATATTTAGTTCTTTCCCTGTAAAATGAACCTACATTTTTTCTGTAGGGCTCTTAAGTTTGCTTCCAGCAGGGAAAACCCAGAAAAATTCAATTAATATATTCTGAGTTTACATGGGAATCATGTGCTTTCATTTCTGTTCTATCTGCTCCTGCTGTTTGCTCTCAGGATTTTAGTGGATAGTTTTTTCTGGCTTTGTGTTGCCAACTCAGGGAAGTCTGTAGCTGAATTCAATTCTCACTTCTTTTAAATTTGTCTTCTATTTTGGTTCTCATAGCAGGATTCATTTGCTTCTGTAGAAACTTATTGCTGTTTGGCTTTCACAGGGAAACAAAGTTAGGTTAATGTTTTGTATTTTGAGCATACAGAGCTTCAGAGCTGCTCTTTGCATATAAATCTTTGCCTCTGTTATGAAGTGGTAGTTGTGTCAGTGTTAAGTCTCCTTGAACTTGATTCCTGCATTAAGTTGGTAGTAGATTAGATTCGATTAGTTGGTATCAGACAAGTGCAAGTGACAAGGGTCCAGCTCCCTGAATTGGAAGATGGGGATGGGGAGCAGAATGCAGCCCCCATAATCTGGGAGGAAATGATTGGTGACCGATTGTGCCACATAGATGTGCACAAGTCTATGGGACTGGATAGGATCCACCCAAGGGTACTAAAGGAGCTGTCAGAAGTGCTCACCAAGCCACTCTTCATTATTTATCAACAGTCCTGGATAACCAGGTTGATCTCAGTTGACTGGAAGCTAGCAAATGTGATGCCCATCTACAAGAAGGGCTGAAAGGATGATCCTGGGAACTACAGGCCTGTCAGTTGACATTGGTGCCAGGGAAGGTTATGGTGCAGGTCATCTTGAGTGCCATCACACGGCACATATAAGACAACCAGGTGATTGGGCCCAGTCAGTGTGGCTTTATGAAAGGCAGGTCCAGCCTGACTAAATGATCTCCTTCAACAACAGAGTGACCCACCTAGGGGATGAGGGAAGAGATGTAGACGTTGTCTACATGGACTTTAGTAAAGCCTTTGACACTGTCTCCCACGGCATTCTCCTTCAGAAACTTACGGCATAAGGCTTGTATAAATATGCTCTGCGCTGGATAAAAAACTGGCTGAATGGCTGGGACAAAAGAGTTGTAGTGAACGGAGCTAAATCTGGTGGGCATCCGGTCACAAGTGGTGTTTCCCCTGCATTCAGTACTGGGGCTGTTCTCTTCAATAACCGTACCAATGATCTGGATGAGGGGATTGAGTGTATCCCCAGTAAATTTACAGATGACACCGAGCTAGGTGGGTGTGTTGATCTGCTAGAGGGCAGGGAAGCTTTACAGTGTGACCTAGTGGGCCAAGGCTAATTTCATGGTGTTCAACAAGGCCAAGTGCCATGTCCTGCCATGTTCCTGTAAGAACCCCATGGTAAGCTACAGACTTGGGGATGTGTGGTTGGACAGCTGCAAGCTGGAAAACGACCAGGGGTTATTGATCAGTAGTTGAGTAAACACAAGTCAGCAGTGCATGCACAGGTGGCCAAGAAGGCCAATGGCATCCTGGCTTCTGTTAGAAACACTGTGGCCAGCAGGAATAGGGAGGTGATCATCCATCATCCTGTACTTGGCACTGGTGAGGCCACACCTTGAATATTGCATTCAGTTCTGGGCCCCTCACTATAAGAAGGGCATAGACGTGCTGGAGCATGTCCAGAAAAGGGCAGCAAGGCTCATGAAGGGCTCAGAGCACAACTCCTATGAGGAGTGGCTAAGGGAGTGGTGATTTAGTCTAGAGGAGGCTGAGGGGAGACCTTATTGCCCTCTACAACTATCTGAAAGGAGGTTGGATCAAAGAGGGGGACAGCCTCTACTCCCTGGTGACATGTGACAGGACCAGAGGCGCAAACTGCACCAGGGAAGGTTTAGGCTGGATATTAGGAAACATTTCACTGAAACGGTTATCAAACATGGGAATGGTCTATCCAGGGCAGTGGTAGAGTCGCCATCCCTGGAAGCATTTAAATGGCATGTGAACCTGGTGCTCAGGGACATGGTTCAGTGGTGAGCTTGCAGTGTTGGGTCAAAGGCTGGACTAGTTGATCTTGAAGGTCTCTTCCAACCACAGACATTCTGTGGTTCTGTGAATGAAGTGTGATACAATCTGCTGTTCATGTTTTCTGTGGATACATTTTGTCCATTAAGACTGTTCACAGAGCTTTTTTTAGGCTCTGTTTTTTCTTGGGCAGACATGATACTCTTCTGCTTTTTGTCATTTGTCTCTTATTTTTTCCTTGAATTATTTTATGGAGATGGCCATATCCTCTATATTTCACCACTCTAAACCTCCATAGGCATAACAGACTATTTCACTTTTTCTCATGTGTCTGAATTCATGCTGATGGTGATGGAGGATGTGGGTGAACCTCCACTCCTCCAGCTGAGCCCCCAGAACAGATGGGGGCACCTTAAATCTCCACAGACACTTTTGCATTGGTCTCTGATTGTGGCATTAAGCCAACAGTGAAATAAAGAGGTGTGATAATATCAGATTTTGTTTAGGCTTCAGTCTGAAAATTTCTCATAAGGAAACTAGGATCAGTTGGCTATAATGAAGTTTGTACTTATCATGGAATGGTAGGGGTTGGAAGGGACCTCCGAAGATCTGAGTCCAACCCCGCTGCCAGAACAGGGTCACCCAGGGCAGACCACACAGGAACAGATCCAGACAGGGCTTGAAAGTCTCTAGAGCAGGATACTCCACAACATCTCTGGGCAGCCTGTTCCAGGGCTCCATCACCCTCACATAAAGGAAGTTTCTCCTCATGTTGAAGTGGAACTTCCTGTGTTCATGTTTGTTCTAGTTTCAGTACTTCTGTGTTGGTCAAATCAAGATTTGTGCCTCCCCCAGAACATTGGAGGCAATCATCAGTAATTGCAGGAGGTGTTCAATACCAAAACATGAACAGATCTATGTCCTGATTACTCTGTAATATGCATGTTACCAGTTCCCCTTAACTAGTGTTAGCAGTTTACTACAGACTAGATGCTGATTTTGAAAAAAATATTTGACCCCTCTGGGTGTGCTCAGCAAATAAAATCAGTCTTGGTGTTGACTAGACATAGTGCAGAGTTTGAGTCCTTTGAGGTTCCCTCCCTGAGTGAAAAAAAGCTGTATTTGTAGAACTGCTTACCCTGTCACAAGAAGTTTTCTTTGTTTCATATGTTTCAGTTCTTCAGATTTTTGTAATCTTTACTGGGCTCATGTTGGCAAGCTGTGACTCTAGTTCACAGTACTCAAACTTTCTAGCCAGTGTACTGTCAGACCAGGAACATCATGAGACCTTTTTCTACCTTCAGTTGCCTATCTGAAAAGATTAAAAACATGTCATTAATGTTAATTTAAAATATTTCTGAAATGTTAACAATATTTTCAGTACTAATTTCAATATTATACTGATTTTTTTTTAGGGTTTATCCACCTGTCTGCTTGCAGCCAGACATTTAAAATTAGTACATGCAGAAATAAAGGGGGGGCATCATTGTAATTACATGTTTGATGTGTTGGACATAATGTGAAAGATGTGAAGGAAAAACTTGTGCCACTTTGAGCAGCTCTTGCTTTTTCTTTATGGGCTAGCATTTTACTGGTGTGGTTGCCAATTCCTTTTTATCATAGTATCAGGTTTGGATGGCATTTAGTCATCAGTATCTCTATCTGAAATTTTCTGCTGTAAATTCCTGGTACACTGAGTATATTTTTCTGCCACTGTGAGATGTGATGATCTGTACAAGAAATGCCAAATAGTCCATTCTTCTGTAGAGCTGATATCTTCATGCATCTTGTTAATATGGCATATCCTATCTAATTGCAGTAATTTTTGTATTTTCATAGCATTTAGGGCAGAAATACACTATTATGGTCTATTTATTACCTCCCTGCATAGCTCACACTATGGAATTGCACTCCTCTATTAAGACAAGAGCTTCTTTTACAACCCTCATTTTTCTATAGTAATAGTAATATTAGTTTCAGTTAATTAGACATAGGGAGGGGCCAACCTGAGCAACAGCAGAGACAAAGTTTTGAACATCATCATTCCCTCTCATGTCTCATTGCAGTAGCCACTCCCCTGTCCTGCGGTCATAGGTACCTTGGCCATTGCCACCAGGAGCTGGGCTGGTGGATGTGGAGCTGGAGGTGGCACTGGCCATGGAGAAGGCATTTCTGCCTCCCCCAGAGAGGGAAGCTGCTTCTTGGACTGGCTCCTTCAGGGAAGGAAGCTGATAGTTGAGCAAGCCCCAGTGAGGGCTCAGTTTTATCAGCTGGTCCCTAGAGCACTCTGCATGGATTAAGCTTTATTTTGCTTACTTGTTTCAACTAGTTCCCTGGAATTTTATCTCACGATAGTTTTTATCACTTAACCATTATACAATCTGGATAACCCCAGTGTTCTTCAGTCCTTCCAATGGTTCTGGTTAGAAAGAATTGTTATGTGTGTGCTTTCAACTTGCATAAGCTGAGGCTGCTATTGAACAGATTGGTCCCACCTTCTCCCACATCTACAGCTGATGTTTTTTACACCTTTCTTGTGTGTTTTGTAGTCACACCAAGAAATAGATTTAATTAGAACCTGACATTTTGGTAGATTTTTTTTTTTTCAGCTGGATCAGCTCCCTGATTCAACTTGCCTCTGGCAGCAGCTCAGACCTACTCTTGATTAGAATGACTGGATAACCATCACCTTATCTAACTTACTTAGGAGGAATTACGTGTATGTTTTTACGCATATATTCAAGCTTAAAAACAGAGCAGATGTAACTGGATCCTACCAAAAGCCCAATACCAAAAGAGAATAAGAAGCCAAAACTGTATTTTGAGAATTCTTCCTCTCTCTAACTGTTGGTAACTCAGGGTGAATGCAGTGTCTGTCTTCTCTGTAGCTTTTCTCTTGCCTGAGTTTGTCTCTTCTTTCCTAGAAGACCTGTTTGGATAGTATCTCTGTGTCTGCCTCAGCTATTTCTGGGACTGAAGGTCTTTGAAGATTATTAATATACAGACATATGATATTATTATCCATGGTATTTGTGTTGAAGTCATGTTTCAGTTTAATTGTCCTTTGTTGTATTTTAACAATGCTATATTCTTCAACTTGAAGGATGGATAATAATTTTGGGTTTCCCCAAACTGTCTCAGAAACTCCTTAGCAGTTTTAAGTATGTGTTCTTCAAAGTTTACTGGGTAAAATAACTGCAAATGTTGCTGCCATTTAAACTAGGATTTTGTTTTCATATTGCTAGATGGATTTCTTCTGCAGATTAATCTTGCTTTGTTCCTGATTGTACACTATGGAATTAACAGAAACAGTATCAAAGCTGGGTACATGTTTTCATGCTTATACCAAGAACAGTTTAGCCACCCAATGAAGCATTAATTAATTAGAAGTGTATCCCTTAATACCAAATGAATTTTTCTGCGGTCATCACACAAGACTTCTTTTCCCTTGTGTTGTAATAAGATGTAGGATGATTTTGCTGTTAATGTGAGTACAGGTGGCAGCAGTACAGTGTGTGAAAGCATTTATACCTGGGAATACCCATTGTACTTAAAGCTGGAGAAGTCTTTTGCTTTCTAGAATATTACCATTTTTTTTATTACCATTTGGGGTAATCCTAGCAAAGGAACTTAAATCATGTATTTTAATAAATTGATGGATATCCCTTACTGGAATTTTGTTTCCACACTCATCTAAGCATTTTTTTTAAATTCTCATATTCAATGCATATGAGTAGTTTTGGTGCATTATAGCATTTTAGAACCATTCATGCCCCTGGCTGGCCTAGTTTAAACAGACACAGCTCCTTGGAAATTATGTAATATGTCAGTTGTGAGAGATTAGCACCTACAGAAATTCTGTACCCTAGTAGGAAATCTGCTTGGTATGAGACCCTTGTGTGGCCCTTCCATCACTTCTGAGAACTCATGTGAGGAAATGCAGCTCTGAGCAGTGCAGATCTGCTGTGGAAAGAATGCTTGTCCTCAGTAGTTCCTGTGTTTTTAATGCATTAAAAGAAACATTTTTCCAGTACACTTTATACACATAATTGTAATGCCCGTTAAATTGTGACATTCTAATACTCTTATAAGAGAACTAAATATTTTCATCTTTATATAGCTTTTTTTTTCTCCAAAATGGTTCCACATAACATGTTACACTGGATTCCACACATAATGATATTTAATACCCGTTCTAGTGCATAGAAATAGGTATTTCTATGAAATGCCTAGCACACATATCTCTGGAGAATATGAATCCCCTAATTTTATTGGGAATAACTACTTATAGGATTGTATTCCTTCCCTCTCTGTGCTTCAGGGAAAAAATTTCCATAGGAAAAAATGCTTTATGCAGTGTCTATCTTTGTTTATGGCAAAAACCCCAAACAAACCAAGAAACGTGTACTGTTACATTAAGACTTTTTTAAAAAATAATAATTTTGGCTTTTCAGAAAGTGCTTGCTTAGATGTTAGGAAGGTGTGAACTCTTCCATAATTTTAAATTGCCATCTTCAGAGGAAAAAGAGTAAATTGCAGGTTCTCAATGCACAATTCTTTTTTTATTAACTTTATATTAGATTTTTTAAGTGGGTGTATATTAGACTTACTGCTCACGATTTGGAATGCAACCAAACAGTCATCTCTAAGTCTAATGCACAACCTTAAACTGCATGTACTTTCACATGTTAGGAGCTACCTTTTCCCCAGTACTGTCTGTGTAATTGCTTCAGCCTTCACAAAACTTAACCTTAAAAGACTTTGATTCTTTTAAACCCAGTATGCAGAGATTCACTTTAAAATGTGTTTGGGTTTTTTTTGCAGAGCATTAGAAATTTTTCACTGCTTGCCTTCCTTTCCCTGTGTTCTTTTTTTCAGTGTACTTGGAAGTTCTTTTCCCTGTTAAGTCATACTTTCTAGTGCTTTTTCTTCTCTTTGGGTTGCTCTTTATACAGATAATTGCAATCTTTAATTTCACTCTGCACTTCTTTCTTGTTTTAATAAGCTTCAAATTTCATTTGAGTAGCTTTGGTTTTTTGGCAGAAGATGTTAGTATTTGAATTTTGGTGTTTTTTCCTACCTTTAATGTAAACACATTGCACACCCCTTCTAGAGTGACTTTTTGTTCTCTCATAGTCACAGTAAATGAAGCATGTCCACCATCAGTTGTATGAAATGGCAGATTATTTATAAGTTCATACTTGATTAGCCTTGGTTTACAGTTGACTTAGATCTTACACTTGAACATGCACTTTGTATATAGAGGGTTTTTTTTTTCAGTCTGTATTAGTAGCACTGCTGCCAGATTGTTACTTAATTTAAATTGTGAAATAGCTTTTTTTGAAATCAACTTTCATTAATATTTAGTGCGACTGTGCTAATATACCCTAGCTGGCAAGGTATCATCTGCAGTTAGTCCCTCTGGTTCCTCCAGCTCTTAATGCTCCTAAATGTAGTAATGTTCTTGCACTGAAGGAATATGAAATGGATTGATAGCTCTAAAGCCTCCAGGAGGTAATAAGATAACTAGCTTCATTATTTCATTCATAGCATAAGACTTCTGCTTTTACTGGCAATCCAAGCTGCTGTTTCTCTTCAATATTATAAAGTGTTCCTATTTATCTTTTAGCAGTCTTTGAGATGTGAAGGTCAATATATCTGCTAGTCTCTGTGATTGATTTTAAGTTGTTTACTCAGACTATGTATCTATTCTGCTACTTGCTTGACTTTAAGCTTCTTATTTCTGTAGGGTTGCCTATTTGGCATATTTTTCAAATTACACTGCATGGTAGTTCTTCACACAGTTTCACCAGAGAGTTCATTTCTGGGAGATTCTCTTGAAAGCTGTAATGGGCTTTTGAAAGGCTCTGTATTCATTATGTATTTGTACTATACATCATCTGCCATTTGCAGACCACCTTGATTTTTCACTCTGTTCTCATAAGAATAGATGCATTTTCGGATGGAAAAAACTAATTTTTGTAACAAGTACTTGTATGGCCTTGTTACACTGCCTGACCCAGAGATATGGTGCATCTATGTGTGTGTATATATGTGCACATGTATATATGTGCTTATATATATATATATATGTATAGGTGCTTTCTAACAGCAGGGAGTGAAAGAGGGCCATGTGGGTGTTGCTAGAGTACTCCTGACATTTTTATCTGTGTGAGCTAGATAATTTTTTACTTTGCTTAACATTAGGTTCCAATACTCCTTTGCCTCAAAAAATCAGGTAATGAAGATGAGAGGCTAAAGAGGTTTTCTTGTGCATTTTCTCATTTGTTGTGTTTCATAACTGTTGTCAAGGGAGCCTTTTCCGTGTACACATGCACTAAATTTGGTTAATCCCAAAAGCATGGGTTTCCTGCACCGGGGGCAGAGTGCTGCAGCATATGTACTGTAGATCTTGTGCTCCCAGGAATGCTGAATTTATCACGTATTTCATGCAGAGCATGAAAGAGCACATTTCCATATGGCAAATCCATTCTCTCTATTGCATCGGAGGGTAAAAACATCTGGAAGCAGATGGGTACCACCAGAACAATTCATGCAATCCACCCCTTACCATCTTTTGTAAGTGTTTTGTTGAAGTAGGCGTCAAGACTCTTGTGGAGATGGATTCTTCTGGTAGAAGGAGTCCACTTGTAGCTACCTCCTTTCCAGAGGCTGACTGGACTTTCCCTCCTGTCACTGTATGTGCCATCACTGCAATATCAGTTTTGTGCTTGGGACAGATGACAGGGAGGGGCCAGGGCAGGATATCTCTGGGCAAGATAGTGACCAAATGTGGGTTGTTGCCCAAAGCTTTTTGCTTATATCTGAGAAGCTCTTGAAAACAAGATGACTGAATGGAGGCAGCTGACAAGATAAAATCATCCTGGTGGGTTTTCTGTAACCTGTGTGCTGTTGGTTAGAAAACGTTTTTGATAAGAGTCTTTCTCTCACTGTGTGTTTATGCAATACAATTCCTTTTCTGGCAACAATTGCTTGTTGCGCTATTTGCTACACTATTGCCTGTTGTTTGATTTCTTATGTCACTCATATGTAACATTTTTCCTGGTATTTGCATTACTGCTGTTTTTTTCTTGATTCAATTGATATTTGTCTCTGTTTAAGGTCTGGTGTGTGTAATTTCTTCTCCCCCCACCCCACCCCCCAACCTAGTGTTTTCAGTTTTTATAGCTCTTTTCTGTTAAATCAAAAGGCAACAGTTTGATCAAGTTCCAACTGTTATAACATATGTAGTCTGGCTTCATTATCTCCTGTTGCCTTAAACTGTAATCTTTAAAAAAATTTCCTAACATGAACGCCAAATGTGCAAGAGGTTGAATGATGTACATCTGTGGGTGCTATTTTGATACACTGAAAATACCCCTCTTGTTCTCAAGGATTAGTGAATACAATTTGTGTGAGATGCTGCTGATGCCAACAGGTCAGGTGCCTGTTTTGAGGTAGTGCTGCAAAAATCAGTTAAGTAATCTTTTAAAAGAAGCAGAAACAAAACTGAAGGAGATTCCTTCAGGCCTTTCTCCTCTGCTCCCCCTTTTTTGATTCTTAGTCTAGATGGGTTCACTGGCAGTATATACGGTACAGTCCAGGACCAGTTGCAGTGGTATAGCCAAAGGGGCAGAACACTGTAGTTACAAACAGGAGTAAGACTGAATGTGAAAAGGACTCTCAGGCCAGCCTTGCTTCTACAGGGAATGTTTTATGTGCAGCTTGACTGGGAAGAGTGCACTGATGCTGGCGAGCTAGTTATTAACACTCAGGAAAAGCATCTGAGGTTTTCCAGGCTCAAAGAACATAGCAGCCTTCAGGAACTGTTAATAGATGTGTGACAAGAGTGAGCAAAGATAGAGATATGGAGGTATTTCAGTGCAAGCTACATGGCACAGAGTAGGATTCTGCCTGGAAAGAGGTGACCAGATGGAAGCATGGCAAAAATAAAGAGGAGCTTGAGGTTTGTTTTCTCTTCTTCGATAATAATCAGGTTGCATCAAATAGATCTAGCAATTGGCAAGTTTAAAACAAAACAATTTTTAAAAACTTTTTTTTTTGCAGTGAGTAATTAACCCTTGAGACACATTCCTGCACGATGCTGTAGGTATAAAACTTTCTGGTTTAGTCACATGAGAAGAAATTTGCTAGGGTCTTAAGGGTCTGGGAGAGTAACTCAGAAGTATCAGTATATTTTTGCCCTATTCTTATGCTTTTCTGTCCTTGTATAATCCCTGTTGGTCAGGTGATCCTGTGGTCTGACTGAGCACATCTGCTGTTTTCTTCTTCAGGGGAAAAAAAAAAAAAAAGCTACTGGCAATTGCATATTGTTCTGATATCTGCGGTAATATAGCTGTTCAAACAAATCTTTGTTGTAGTACACCAGGTCTGGTCATTAAGCTTTGTCAATATTTGGTTTAGTAAATAATTTTTACATTTGGCTACATTTGGTTTTATGTGCCCTGGAGAATTCTACCAATTGATTAAAATTATACAACAGGTCTGAATTGATGATGAATTAACAGTGAACCGTGTTAGATAACTGCTTTTGTGCTGCTACTTCATTTTTCCTCAACTTGCATGAAGATTACAGGGCAAGACTTCCTTTTTAATTTCTTCTAAATAACAGAAGGACCTCCTTGTGAGATTGCTTCTCCTCCTGGGCATGCATGTCTGCTTGTTGGTAGACAAAACCTGTAAAAACATAGTTTTATGGCTAACTGGGATGTTTAGAGATTGTGCTGGTTGTCAAATAATGTGATAACACTGGTAGTCTCATCCTGTCTTGGGTTAAGAACAAGTATAGTGATCTGTATTAATTGTGGAGTGTTTTGGTTCAGTTCACAGGGGTGTGTAGGTCTCTATACATACAAAACTGTTTTGCTGTTTCCCTTTCCTCATACATTTGCTCTGAGGTCCCACTGGAAATCAGGGAATTTGCACTTGGATAAGCTAGGAACTGCAGAGGGATTTTTCAACATCCTATTCTTATATCTACTAGTTTAGAAAGGAGACAGATTTTACTAAAGGTTGGATTGTTCAGTTGTATCTTTCCTATTCATTCTTTTTCAGAACAGTTGAAAGCTGACTGCATGAGGATGGTGGTGGTGTGTGTGTGTTCAGGATTTTTTAATTTAATTTTATAGAAATTAAACCCAAACTCTCCAAAATAAAATAATCCATTTGCAAGGTGTGCTCTGATAGCATAATCAAGTTTCCCTTAATGTGTGCTGCCACATGTATGAAACAGGAAATATATTTTTTTTTCTCATAAAGTAAGTAAAACATTGTATTTTCTTATGTTAAATATACACAGTTCCCCACTTTTGGTGTGGATGTAGCTGAGGAACTTGGAATTCTGTATTTTAGGGATATGAAAGGAAGCCATACTTGGCTTCCTTAAGCATGAAGCAGGCTGAAGAAGGACCTCACACAACCCTCTTGCTTTTCTAGAACAGTTTTTAAGCATCTCCATAGTTATTTTGTTTGCTTTGTCCTCACTGCTTCGTTTTTACCTACATGCGGAGTTTTGAAAAAGGTGGGTCTGTGCAGCTCTGATAGGCTTTGGCAGCCAGAACCTTAGGGTAAACTGTCTGTATGGGGAGCATCTATAGGCTTTGTCACATTCCTTTCAGCTGATTTGTATCTGTCATTAACTCTTTCTGGTGCTGTGATTGCACTTTTATGTTGAATGGCAAAGTTCATATAGTGACCTTTCTCATCTAGCCACTGAGGCACATTTTCTCTCCCAAGAGATTAGTATATGACAAATGACAAATGATTTTTGACACCTGTATGCTTTCTGTCCTCGTCCCTGCTATGATAAAGACTGTGTGCTACACCTGCATATCAGTGATTATAAAAATATCTCCTGGCTACTTATAGTTCTGAGTGCAACTTGAAACTGTGACTCAGCTTCACATACTGTGATTCAGGTGGCTTATTCGGAAGACCAACGTTTGTGTATTTTTATTTTCCAAGTATTCCTCATTGCATTCTGTCTGCCTGAACTATGTACAGTTTTTCTTAATGACTGATCCACTACTTTGGCCTTCATAAATACTGAGATGTTCACTATGCAGTATAAATTCATTTTTTATCCCAGAGTGTTTCTACTCATCAGTTTTCTGGGAATGAATGTTGGTCATTCTGAATGGAATCACAGTGTTTATTTTTTTAAGGCAATTTTGAAACTAAATAAATACTGTAAGTAGTTTTCAGGAGTTACAGTAATTTAAATTTGAACTTGTGGTTATACAGTTGCAATACTAGAAAACAATGCTTATTGTTCTGTTATCTAATAATATTTGTTCTGTCTCCACCCTGAGAGAAGGTTTAGATACCTGATTTTGTACATGTGTATATTTATGCAAAATAAATGCTCAGTTATAAAATTATCTTCTGAAAAGAATGTAATTTGTCTTTAATAAAACACTTTTTAAGAGTCTGATAAGTATTCTTTTTTTCTTGACAGTCTGTGGTGGACGACTGGATTGAATCATATAAGCAAGACAGGGACATAGCACTTCTGGATTTAATCAACTTCTTTATCCAGTGTTCAGGATGTCGAGGTACAGAACGTTGGGAACAAGTTGTATAAAATAAATCTGACAGTCATACAAATGTGTATTAGTGTGATTGCTGGTAAAGATGTGGGAGACACATGGATTGGTGCTATTCATATGCATGGTTTATAAAGAAATACTGTCTACATTCAAGAATAATTTTATTTAAAGCTTATTTGTCAAGGGACTACCCTTTCTTTTTCTCACTTTCCTGTCAACATCGTAAAGTGTACAAATCCTCAGAGAGACACTCTGCTCGTCAGCAGGAGACAAATAAGGTAGGCATATCTTCACTGTCCCTTTCTGTTCTTTCCCCTTTTTTATTATTACAAGAATCAGTAGGTGTAGCTATACCTTAACTTTGCTATTTTTTTCTTCCTTTCTAGGAAAATGATGGGGTTTTTAAACTGAAGAGGACTGAGTCATGCTTCAGTTGACTTCGATTAGCAAGAAAGATTTATTCTGCATGAATCACCAATCTTATTTCTTACTCAGTAATACTTTATGAAGTCAGCAGCAAGTGGCCTGCCTGCTTTTTATACTCTATTTAAGCAGTCTCCATTACAAGGCATGCAGCAGTCAGGCTTTCTAGCATTCTGTTGCCACACTGTACCTTCGAAAGAATTTTTTATTTGTTGTCTTTTTTCAGATAACTCAGCCTTCAAAAGAGAGAAACACAGAGCTCTACTCTCCCTCTCTAGTAACCAGAACCAAACTATTTACTGTTTCCTGATACTTCCTATAATTTGCTTTGGGTAGAGTTGAAAATAGCCGACAGTTCAGAAATTCTTTTTCTTTGTTTTGTGACTGGCATGGGAATATACCATTAGACATCAGATGATCTGGGTAGAAGTCCCTTTTCTTCCTCCTTACATATAAGGAAGAACATTTAAAAGCAACAGAGAAAAGAAATATGAGTTGTCAGCAGCTTCAGCAACCCTTTTTCATAGCTTGAGGAAGTAAACTACTTTGTGGATGATGTCAAAGACTGAAGCTCGGGAAGCGTTCTGTGAAGCTTAGGGTTTAGATTACCAGCCTGTGTCAATGTCTGTACTGTTCACACAGATTCCCTAAAATATTTTTCAGACTTGTTTGGCAGCTTATGCATAAGTAGTTGCATTCTGTTTGCTTTTTGTAAACTCTCCTAAAGGTGTATATGGAAAAAACCCAAACAAACAACCCACAAGCTTCTTTCTAAGAATTTGGGCAGCATTAAACTGAACGGATCCTTGGCCATATGTTTTTATTCTTGATTATGCAAGCTTTTGGTGGAGGCATGTCATAAATATCTTCATTCCCCTGCTGCTCTCTAATTTCTACTTCCTTTCTTTTTCCTTGTTAGAGAAAGCAGCACTCTTACAGTCTCAGAAGATTTGTATTTTTTAAACCTCTTTTTACTGACTGATGCAGGCTGGATGCCCACTGTCAGCCATATGCTGCTGAATCAATTGCTTCCCAGAAAAGCTTTCTGTTATTGGCTGTGAAGCAGCAGCACTTGAAGTGGCTGATGTCCTTTACTTTCTTTTTTGTTTTTATTGGTGACTTTCTGTCCTTTTTCAGTACTCTCCTTTGTGCAGATATCTCTCTGCTGAGCTTGCTCTACTGGCTTTCTGGTCCCAAACAGCAATTAAAAGGAGAAAGGAAGCAAAAATTATTTGTCCCCTTAGTTTATAGTGTCTGGGGGATTTATTTCTGTGTTGGAGTTTTTGTGGCAGGTGCAGTAAAAGCTGTAAAACTGGGTTAAAATCCTGGCAAACAGTTCTGTTCTTTCCAATTTCCAGTAACATGCCTGTTTTCAAGAAATAAGTAAAAACTTTATCAGAAGAGAGTGGATTTTACTGTTAGTCCACTTAGGGTAGAATGTATATTAACCTGTCCTTAGTGGAAACGAGGTATGGAAATCTGGGGATGCTCTGTATTTTGTGAGGAAGACCAAGTTTCTTTTACATGGAAAGCTTATAGGCTGTATTAGGACATTTTTATTTCCCTTTAAATATTTTGTTGATGTTTTTGTTTTGTTTCCATTTCTGATAAATAACAACTCCTCATGAATCTCAATGGCTGCTTTATCTTCCTTAATATTCCTTAATTTTCTTATCACTTTGCTCTACTAACATTGTCTCAGATTCTCCATCATTCTTTCCCAATATTGAATTTAAATGCTTACAGATAATATATCTAACTTTGTGACCATTAACTTGAAGGGATGAAGACAGCTAGTGTGAGAGGAGGTTCCCAGAAATCTTTGAAAGGGATGGTAGGTTTAGAAATCTACCATTTTCATAGTGCTTGGAATTACTTGATATCGAAACATAGATAAAATACACTTAGCTTGACATTTCTTTCAGAAGTTTTAAGAAGGTGAAGACTATGTGCCTATTTTCTGACTTTAATTAGAAATCATTTAGGCACCAAAGTGTTTTATTTAGCAACTGTATTGACCCTGCCAAAAATATCTGTTTAGAGAAACACTGATATTTTTTTTTTATATATATATATTTATCCCATTCTCTTGGGCAGAACATATGGTTGAATGAACCTCTTAGCATCCTCCAGCTTTGCTTAGAGATGTTTCTGAAGTGAGAATTTATCTCTTGTAAATATGAATAATCAGGCATGTTATGCAAGTTACTAATATTAAAAAAAAAAAAAAGTAAAACTAATTAATTTTGCAGGTGACCTTAAAAGATCTTTGCAACATAAAACTGAATAAATATTAACCAAATTTACAAGCACATCTGTTGTTTGTCGGAGTATCTATTTAAGCAGTTACTGTCTACATAATGTGTTCTAGTTCATACCATAATGTCCATTACAATGTGATATATTTGGTTTTAGCATGACTTCAGTAATCTTTCTGGGTTCCTAAAGGATCATATTGTATAAATTAGAAGCTTGTCCTACTGAACTACCAAAAGCTTCTCAATTCAATACTAAGATTTGCACAGGAGTTAAAATTAACTTTTCATGCCATCTCTCCACTTGTTTACCTGCTCAGTCTATATGTCTGTTGGCTTTGTTGATTTTGATTACAAAGAGGAGTAAATAGGTTTTTGGGGTGTTTTTTTATCCTTATCAAGAATACCAACAAAAGTCCCTGCCTTTCACAGTTTATCTGTGGTGCATTGCGTCTCTGTCGCAGAAAAATAGTTAACAAGGACTGATAAATTCGCCTATTCACTTTTTGTTTCCTACCCTTTTAAAATGAATTGCTGCTCCTAGGGGGAGGATCTTTTATCAGATTGTACCTTAGAAAGATTAAAAAGTCTTTAGAAATACTTTTTTGTCCTGGAAAAACAGCATATAAATGCTGTTTCCAGTCCTTGAAAATAACAGGTATGTTTGTTAGTTAGTAGGTATTTGCCCCACAGTATTCACAATCTATATTGTTGTTGTATGTATACGTGGTGGTGTTGTATTTACCTTCATATTTCTCCATCAAGAACTTAATTAGGGGGTTTGGTTTTTAGATAACAGGGAACTTTGGAATTTTGGTTGTCATAATGATAAAAGGATTTTTCAAATAAATTCTGCTTGTTTGGGGGTGGATTTGTAGCCATGCTACTGAAATGCCCATTTCAAATGTTGTAGTTTGGTCTGCTGCATTGTGGAGACAGGCATCATCCTCTCTTGCAGAAGAGTTGCAGATCAGTGTTTAGGGTTTTCTGTGGTTTTTTGAGAGCTCTTTTCTGTTACCACCTTCTTTGTAGAACCATAGTTAGGCTGTCTTTTTTCTTTCCTTTTTTGAACACATATGTAAAGCACAGCACAGTATGCTGAGATGTCTGGAGCTAGTTGCAAGTGAGCAGAAATGACTAATCAGAAATAGGCGTTCCCAGGTCCCAGAAGGATTATAACTGTGTCAGTATGATGCTGCATCTGGGCTAATTAGCTCTACCTCCCAGACTGAGTAATTAGCTCAGGTATCATGCTCTGCTGCTATGACAACCAGGCTGCTTCCATTTCTGGAGCTCCATGGATTTAGAGCTGACTTGGGTATCTGCTTTGCTGTCTGGTTTTGCCTTCTGTTATTGATATAAAACAAATGGAAAACCCCACAAGCACTCTAGCCTTTCTGCATTTTAAAGGGGAGAGCCATGCTTGTGGAATAAATAATATTTTTTTTCCTAACCAGAAGCACTTTGTGGTTGAAACAGCCTCTTAAGCTGTGAAGGATAAACCAACCCATTGAGTCCATGTAAGAAAAGAAGCTTTCTTTTGCAGGGGGAAAAAGGTCTCTTAATGTAGCTGAAATGGAGAACTACTTGACTACTTTCAAATATATAGTGAAGTTATTCACATCCTTTCTCTTCCATCCCTCTCCTTCCTTCCCTCTCATTTATTTCTGGATAGGTAAGCCACAACTGTAAATCTTAGGCAGATTTTCGGAAGTGTTTTGAGCACTGCTTTGCTGCCAGCCCTACCTTTGAGACAGCTCTGAGACACCAGTCAGTGACCGAACAAAACTGCTGAAACTCCCTTACTGTTAAATTCTCGGCATTGTTGTAGCCTTCTTTGGATTGTAAGGGGCTCTCCATTTAAGTAGTTTTGTTACTTGTCATGCACTCTAGTGGTTTTAGGAGTGGTTCGTGAAGGAAGCAGGTGAATTTCCTTCATATAATGTTTCTCATGCCGAATTTTTCCCCTCAGAAACTTCTCTTAAGGTTCTTGTGTGGAATCAAAGTTTAATACCAGCTGTCGACCTTGACTGCTGATGGTGTTTAAGGTTGGGGTTTTTCAGCTGTAAGCAGGAATCTGTGTATTAACTTCTTGCCCAGTGCTTAAAGCAGGACGTCTTTATGGAATTTTTCCCTGTGAATCAACACTTGGGGATCCACAGTCTCTTCCAGCTTGAGCGTTGAATCTCTCTAGTTGTTCCTCACCTATTCTAGTAAATTCCTCTGAAAAATTCTGTGATTGAGTGGTGCAAACTGAGTCAACAAGTGCAGGAGATTTTTATTAATGGTAATATATCCATGATTTTTATTAATGATCTACGCTCTTAATTAAGGGCAAGCTAATAGATATCTGGTTTGCCAAAGGAAACCGAAGGATAAAACCTGGATTAAAGCATCATAAAGTGGCCTGGCAGAAGAAATGGACCTGCTTGCTTTGCTGTTGGATGGAATTTCAGAAAGCAAATTAGCCAGGAAATAGTGTTCTTTACTCTGATTAATATTTTAATAGGCAGTATAACAGTGTAAATAATGATTTTTTAAAAAAATATTTCATTTATTTTTACATGGTTTTGTTTTATGATCAATGGAATAACATTGCTCTATGTGGTTGAATATTACTGAGTAAGGAAAGAAGACTGCTTGATAAATATAACTTACTGCAAATGGTCCTTTTATAAGGAACTTCAAATTGTTAGTGAGAAGTGTTGCTGGCACATATTAAAAAACCCTTATCTCTTTTGTCATTCATTATTAAGAAGTTGATATCATAAAATTTTGTTATTCTGAACAAAGTAGAAAATTTTGTTATGTCGGAGCCTGTGTTTTTAATTAAAATTATAAAGTATGCTTTCTTACAGTTTCTTCAACAAAATCCCTTTTTTAGTGTGTGAATATAGGGGAGAAGTTGTGAAGTAAAGGACCGATACATGTTTTTAAAAAATTGATACTTATACATATTTAAGTCTTAGTAATCTCAAGGATTTATAAAATATTCTGTGTGCATAATATACAGAAATAAATACACCCACAATAACTACATGATAATGTTAAAAACATGCTGCTAACCACATAAAAAAAATTGGAAGGTAAGACTGAAAGAAGTGGATTAATTTTAATTTCGTGTGTAGTGTACATAAATCAGATTTGAACTTTATACTTCCTGTTTGTGATCCTGGAGGTAATTTCTACAGTGTGTTTGTCTTGAAGTGAAAATCATATTGAAAATAAGATGCAAATTATTAACTGTATTGGATGGAAGGTATATCAATTACCAGTGATGCATTAAATGTTTTATCTGTTCATTTCTTTAAATCAAGATAGTTACGGTTAAAAAGTTCATATCAAACACTTGACTTAAGGTTGCATCTTTTTTTTTTTTATGAAAAAGTGCAAAAGGTTGGTATTTATTGACATTCTTGAAACTAAAGCTTTAGTTTCATTGTTAGTATCATTTTAAATAAACAAGGTTTTCAGTATTTCTTCCTGTTTGCTGCTGAATGGTATCTCTACTTTTTAGCTCGTGTACTCTTTCTTCCTTGCTATCTTTTTTTTTTTTCCTACAGCTCTTCAAAGTTTATTTGGCTATGGGAAAAACAGCTAAATTTTTGTTGTTGTTCTTTTAAGCTTTGTGTCTCCCTAACTCTTCTGGGGATTGGAAGTCTTGAAAAATTAAAAAAAAAACCCAAGCATTCAAATCTGAAAGTGTAAAAAGTATTTGAAGGAGTACATCACATTTCATAGCCACTTGTGAACTAATGGCATCTTTGTCACAAAAAGATGCATCCTACTACATTCAAAAACTAGTGGGGAAAAAAAAGCAGGAATTTGCTGACCTTTCAATGCAGGAAATGTAAATGAAGGACGTACTGGTCTGTGGTTTCAAAATCTGAATGAAATACCAGATGTGTTGAGGTCTGACTTCAGTCCAAAATTTCACCCTATGAATTGGTAACAGGAGCAGCAGTAATTTAAACCAAACATACCTTTCTTTATTACTTGCTACCTGAATTTATTGAACTATTCATGCTTCAAGTACAATAGAAAACCAAAAATAAGCTAGGATAAAATCAGCTATGAACTAATTTATTACTATAAATTAATACAAACTTTCAAATAATTTAAAACATTTATTGAATTAATTGGCAGAACTTGCAATACTAGAATATTTTAGAGCAAATATGTATTGTAAGAAAAAAATAGATTACCTTTGAAATGATAGTCTAAAAGTGAGTTTCTGCACTGCTAGTTCTGTATAATATGTTCAAATCTCTGCTGAAAATTGAAGTGTTTTTTTCAAGTGTGGAACAAAGTCTACATTCTGCTCCTGCATGCTACCTGGTAAGTTCACAGCTATTTTTGGCACTGCTCATTGGAGGCAAATTGTGTAAGGTGTTCAATTATTACTACTCATTTTCCAGTATATTAATTTCATTGCATATCAATCTGGAAGACAGTGCTACTGAAGTGCCTATAAAGTTACTATTTCAGAAGTCTCTCTCAGATCGATGAAACTTTAATGCTACAACTTTTTAAGAGCAATAAACACCTCTTGGTGTTAATGATTCAGAATAGTTGCTGTCTTACTAGTCAGATCTGTGTCATTTGCTCTATGCTTAGGGGTTTTTTTTCTATAATACAGATTTGTTACAGGAGGGACACCTCTCTTATAACAGATAGAAAAAACATTGGTTTGATTTTTTTAATTTTTTTTTGACAGACTTGTGAGCAAATTATGGCTGTATATGAGTTTGTCTCTACTTAAACAGTGGATGTGTTGCTGGATTTGATGACATAGATGGTACTTTCTATGAAGACAGGAACTAATTATGGAAAACAATCAAATACCACCAGATCTTAGTACTTTCTTACTGGATTACAAATAGGAAGGGTCCTCATGTCTCTAGTCTTTGCAAAGATGTAAATTCTGCTGAATATATTCTCAGGCTTTTTCCAGAACAAGGATAGGAATTAAATTCCAAAAGTGACATTTCTCTCTGCAAACACTGTAATTATGATTCTCTCTCTTTTGCATGAAGGAAACCATAGATTTATTTTATTAAGTGCAATGCTAGTACATCATTCGGTAATTACTTCTGAAGAGAAAAAGGCAGGGATGATTAAAAAGGTCTACATCCTAATGAAAAAGCCTTAGTCTCTGGCACAAAGAAAGTGGCTAAAACAAATGCAATATTCTCTTAATCTGCAACCACTCAACTACCTGAATGTAGAAGAAAAAAAGCATCTTGTGTTTCAAAGAAGATACATTCAAATTTGGAAAAAGTAGGCTCTTAAACAGATACAATCCTGCTCACATTCCTCTACTATCTACTTCATTCCCTATTTATGTCAAGTTGATCATGTTGCCTCAGTCATCTTTAACCTAAACCTTCACCAGCTGAGCCTTAAAATTTTTCATTTCCTTTTAACTGGAAGTTATGGCATTTTCTGTCAGTGCTAGGATCAAACCTGTTATAAGGAAAGCTGATGTAAATGGCCTTTATCTCCACATTGTTGTCTTTTCCTTATTAGCATCGAGCAAGAAGCACAGTGGAATGTTTTTGGGTACCTGGAAGGGTGAGGAAGGGAGTTGTACAAAACTGTTACCAGGTCTTGCAGGAAGAGTGAGGAGCTCCCTTGCCAGCAGTCTCTGTACCCATGTTTGAATAAGGAACTGATAACCCCTAGCCAAGCTGAACCTGGTTTGTGGATAACTTGTCATCAGCTGTGAAATGAGCAGTAGAGAGTCTCACACTTCTTTCAGTTAACACTATTAGCCTAAATTTCAGCTTAGAAGAACTGGTATTGATACTCTCCACCTGTAGGATTGAGTTCTGGGTATGTCACTTCAAAACTGCCTGATTTCCTAAAGCGATGAACTCAGGAGTTATGAGGTTAATACACCTTTGATTGGAAAGCCTTTTCTCTCAGGAGTAGTCTGCAGAGTTTTAGAGGCACTATCTGTTCTGGAAGTAAGCTTCTAGAAAGTCATAACATCAACTTTTCAAATACCTTTAATGTAGTTTGTCAGATTTACCACAATATCTACTGGTTATTTTGTTTATTTCATCATTATTAATGTAAGTGTTCTGGATAACTTGTAAATTGATGTGATTTAGGAAACTGTGATAAAGGAAAAGGGCCCAAAAATAGTTTTAGCAACTTTGGGGAATGCAAACTTACTGCAGATATATTTAACTACATAGATAGAGGCAATAATGTTGTTATTTGAAAAAGCCTATTTTTTTTAGACTGTATAAATTACTAGATCACAGTATTCTCGAGGATTAAATCACTGAAAGAAGTTTTACTCCAGATCTAATTTAGTATGACAGGAATACATTTCCTATTGACCATGTTTATTCCCAGCACAGACTCCTGGATCAAGATTATTTAGCCAACTCTATGAATTGAACCATGAAGTAATGCAGGTAGCTCCACAGTAAGAGGTAAATTTCTAATATATAGTGAAAAATGAGTGCTTTAAAATGAACTGTTGACATGATGAAGAGATTGTTCTTGAAATTTAGTAAAACCAAATACCAAGAAGTTCCTTAAATTGTAGGAAATAAGATACTGCCTAAAAACTAATCATTTGCTTGGTTTATCAGTGTGTAGAAAGAACACTTAGTGAACACTGGAAGTTCCAGAAAGACTAAATTATTTATTTTGTATCGTTTCTTACCCCAGCTAATGATGGATAGGCTCTCAAGGAGGAGGATACTAAATACATAAATGATCACAAGAATGTGGTATATGAAGAATGGGGGTACATATTTGAAGAGGGCCATAAAAAATTTGCACAGCCTTACTTGAAATGCAGCAAATTCTGTCATGCCTTTTTAAGGAATCAGTGAATATTTTTGTAACTTCTGTGCTGCAGCTCAGTGAAATTAGAGTTCTGGTTTAGAGATTGGATTGAGCTTCTGTTTACACAACTATACAGGGCAGTAAACGGGGTAACTACAGAGTCCCTTCTACCAAAAGTTTCTTTGTGATCCAGCTGCAGACTCAGGTACAGAACCAACTTCTCCACCTGTCAGCCACTCCCCACCCCCCAAACAACAAAAACCACCTCATCTACTAATGTCCTAAAAATTGGTTTGGAAGTATTATCACAAATCTCCAAAAAGGAGATGCTGAAATAAGCTAATGAATGAGACTCAAAACCTGATCAGACCACACTATAGAAGCAATTTAAGAATAAAAACATTGAACTACCAGCAAAAGTACATAATATTCATTAAATACAGGTTTTCTTCCAGACAGAGGACAGACCAGAGTTTTACAGAGGTTTAATTTGCTACTGGGGGCAGAGGTGGCAGTAATACTTAAGGAAGGTGGATAATAAAATTAGTGAATTAAATAAGGTACCTAGAAGAAAATAGAAGACATTACATTCCCTCTAAAACAAAGGCATATTGTTGCAGTGTACTCGCACCTCTTAAACATCAGAACAAAATAATGTGGTAAAGCAGTTCTGCACAAAAGCTGTTGAGGAAATTGTTATATGGCCGACTATTAAAAGAAGGAACTAAATTTTCATTTTGGGTGACCAAAGCTTTTTAATAAGTACTTCCTTCACATGGTTTATGTGATGAGAAATGGAATATAATGCAAATGACTTTAATTATGTGATTGTATAATAATGACATTTCAGAGGGACCTAGCAGTGCTGCTAAATTGCATTATGTGTAATAAAATGAGAACTCTAACAGGAGATTATACATGTATTTTTTGGAAATAAATACCTTTCTCCCAAATAGTTGAGCAGTGAACAATTATGTAGATTAGGTGGTTGTAGTAGAATTTCAATTTGTGGTGACATAAATACATGGCAATTTCTGCTCTTTTGATTCATTTTTGCCCCCTATTTTGATTTTCATCTTATAGTTGTCAAGTCAGTTTAACTAGCTGTTCAAAGTAACTTTATTTTTTCATTGATGAAGAGGAGGCAGATGCATTTCAAAAAAAGAGCATGTTTTGAGGTTAACAAAAGATTGCTGTTACTTCTGTGTTCTCACAGACTGCCTCTTGGACATCTATTTTTTTCCTTATAGTGGGGAAGACTAAAATACCAAATGTAACACACCAGGTGAGTTCAGGTATGTGTTCACAGATCCCCGTAACAACACAAATAGTTTCTTCCAGTTTGAGCTGGATTTATCAAGAGTCCCCTTGAGTTCATACTATAGTAAGTGGCTTTGTGTGCAGCAGTATGTTCTTAGGAAACATCTTTGGTTCCAAGGATATTGCTCACATGACTTCTGTTTGAAATGAGCTCAACCATGGTCCTCAAAGTATTCTCTTCCTTTATGGTTTTTTTTGTAACCAAAGGTGGCATTAAATCCCATCCTAACTGCACCTGTAAATCAGTCTCGCTGATCTAGTGTCCTGTGTCAATATGGGATTCTGAAATTGTACATGAATGGAAGCTGTAATAGTTGCTGGGCCAGTAAAGTTTCTAATTAACCTTTCTAGTCATAATTCTGAGTCTTGTAAAAAGAATTTCCTGTCTTAAGATTTTACTTGCAGTTTAGAGCCAGCTGAAAATTCTCAGTGGTTGTGAAGTAAGCATCAGAGGGGAATATAGTGGAAATCATTAAAATTCTTTCTTTAGAGCCTTTGAAGAAAGTTACTTTCAGTCTGCAGTGAGGTGGTTATTCTAAAACTAAGGCCTAAGAAAGCAAAAATCTTACTGATTTTTTGCAGTTCAAAGTAGAGGAACACATACACTAACACATTTGCTTTTAAAGAGGGAAGAAAATAAATTTGACTGTTATGCCTGACTAGATTATACTTTCATCCTGGTATGGCACCATTGTTAGTATATCAGCAAACCACATTCTTTTCAGGTTCAGAGGAAAGGTGCAAGTTTGTTTGTTTCTTCCTTTATTATTTGGCAGGTTGGGTAAGTGACCAGTGATGGAGTAGATTTTTGGCTCTGAATTATGAGAAGGATCAGTGTCACTTTAGATTTTTAATTTTCCAAGCAGTTGTTGAAATGTCTTTTCAGCCAATCACCACTGAGTTTGCTTCCAGAAGATGTAATCCTTTTCATTAATATATAGGAGAAAAATACATACCAGTCAATTCCTGTTGCCACTTGTGGATATTTCAGTAACAGATTGGAATTTTATGTCCTGATTAACAAAGGAATCATAAGAGACCCAAACTGCTTTGAATTATTTATCTTAGAGTTACAAGGGTTTATTCTTAATGATAATGATGTAGAAAACATGGATGAGTTAGTTTAATATTTGTTATCAAGTTTTGTTATTAATGTAGTTTGTTGTTTGGGGGTTTTTTCTGGAGACTAGTGTTCTGTGGCTAGTATCAAGATAGCAAAGGTTTGTGGTTGATGCAGAAATTTGACTTGTATGCAGAATACAGCTTATTCTCCCTTCTATCATACTCTCACTATGACTATATTTTTTGACAATTTATAAACTAACTCCATGGCTTAGAGTTTGATTTATTATATGTACATTTGGAGTTAGTTACACTTCTGTCAAAGAGGTGGTTAGGTGATGGGGTTTTTTGAGGGGTTTCCTGTTTGGTTGGGGTTTTTTTGTTTGTGTTAGGGGAGTACACTTGAGCTCTGAAGGTTTTTAAATACTGCATGTCCTTTTCTGTCAGGTTCACTTGTACCTGGTTACAGAAGAATTTTGCAAATGGGAAAGATCCAGTCCAGGCCCGTTATAAGCACTTGCAAACCATTTTGTGTGATAGCAGTGAAGGATGTTCTCTCAAATTTGATGCCTAATTTTGAAAAAAAAAATTTTTTTTTTTCTCCTGGTTTCCACGGTAGTCTGTAACAGTAGGATTATACTTCAGTGTAGAAAATTCTCTTTATTTTGTTCTCTGATAGTTCACTGGCTATTTCCTTGGGATTTCTTTTTTGAGACTTAACAAATTGTTCCATATACCTCATTTCTGTCCCACACAGAATTTTGTAGATACTTCTTATAACCCTCTTTTTGTCACTCTTTTTCGTTTCATTCCAGTTATTTCTTTGTATTAAAATTTCATCAGTTAAGATCAAGAGTGAAACTAGATTCATGTGATTTTCATGACCTAATCTTCGGTCCCGTGATTCTTAACCTGCTAACTCAGCTGTGACAGCCAACTTCTACCCCAGGTTTCTGAGATACCTGCATTCAGATGAGGTGTGATGTAAACAGTTTGCTGATAAGGGGCAGTGGCTGGGTTCAGCAGTTTGTAAGGTGTTCTCAGAATAAGTCATAGCTGTTGGGTATAAGCTGTTTGGTTCTGAGAAAGATAGGGCAGCCTGTAGCAATTGTTGGTTAGCCTAGCTTGTTATATTACTTTATTGCTCTGGTTGACTGATACCTTGGCCAGTGATTACTCTGTAGTTCTACTTTGTGTATAATCCCATAATTACTTTTACCTCCTTAATTGGGATATAAAATTTAAATTGCATTTAATTTTGGCAGTGGCTTTGTGCATGAATGGAAGCTTAGTAAACTTAACTAAGTGATTACAGAGGTGTTTAGTGCATTTTAGGGAGAGAAAATAATCAGAGGTTTGGGAAGGAACAATGAATTTTAACATACTCAAAGTAAGTTAATTGATCTCAACTGTATTGGTGTAATATTAGTATAGTACAGTGTAGTGTAATGCATATTAGTACAGTACACTATTTTGGTTGTAAAATGTATTTACTGTAGCGTACAGTATTAATAGTTGAACTTACTTGCATTGGCTTTACTCCAATTATGGTAGGTTATAAAATCAAGAGCGATACTATGGACTAGGTTTAATACCAATCTGTGGGAGATGTGAGACGAGTTAGAGATAAGCTGCAGGGCTTAGATTTAGGTTTAACGTGCACAGATGAATGCACAGATGGATATCCCCTAGCTTGCTTTCAGGGAAAGACACACAGAATTGATCTTACTAAGTGGATAATGTTTCCTAGTGCTCTGAATGTAGACTGGACAGCAAGCCGCTCTTGGGAACAGTGAGCATCTGCCTCACCCCTGCTTGTGTTCCTCTCTGCCTGCCTGTGTTGAGCAAAACTTGCAGTTCATGCCGATTAGAAACAGTGAGAGACATTGCATTGTTGTGAAAAACACATTCGACCCATAAGTATTTTGAGAATTCGATCTCATGGAAACAATATAAGGTGGCAAGCATTTTGAAAATGGGCCATCCTCTCTATGCATTCCTTTTTAGTTCTTGTCAGCCTATAATGACAGAAAAAAAAAAAAAAAGTACTAAATATCCTAAAAAAATAATTCTAAAAAAATAATTACGTTCATGAGTTCTCATTACTAGGAAAATTCAAGGAGAAGGGGAAACTGAAACATATGTAACAGTGGAATGAAGGATAAAGAGGTAAATTGGTGCCTTTAAATTCAGGAAAGTATAAGACAATGGGAAGGAATTACAGATTCCAAAAATTACAAGAAAAGGATGTGTTCTGTGAGAGCACATCTGGACAGATGACTTCAGGAAGCAGAAAAAGAGAGAAGCAGACTGGTGTACATCCCAGTAGTTTAGCTTTGCTTTAGCAGCCAAATAACAGTATACTCATTTCATCTGATGAGTATGTTGTGGGGCTGCTTTAAGGTGCTGCAGAATGATAGAGACAGAATATACTGCTGAACATGGCCATCAATTAAAAATGTAAATCAGTTTTTGAATATTCTCATCAAGCAGCTGATCCATATTATAACAGTCTTTGGTGTTTTTATTGTGGGCTTCAAGGAAAACTTCATGTGGGAAGGGCCACAGAGCAGTTACTGGGCAGTCTGTGTTGACGTGGAGTTACAGCTGAGAATGTCATTATGCCAAAAAATATGGGTACTTCACAGAAAACTCAGCATTATGGTTAAACTTAAAAATGTGAGCATATTACAGGAAAAATGTCCTGATATTAAGCCTTCCAAACATCTAGAACTGATCACGGGGGAGAGGGAGCAGTGAGGAACCTTGAAAGGAAAGGTTTCTTCAAGTGCTGAAAGATGGGGGAAAAAAAATAAGAAAAAAATCCGAGTTGTTTGTTACAAAGTATTGTGAAAAGTAAATGGTCTTTATAAAATAAAATACTAGCCGTAGGCTATGTTAAAGTATTTTATTTTACCCATGTATTGCTTTGTGTTTTCCCACTTTAAAGACTTTTCCACCAAGCTGTAAGACACAATCAGAGGAGTAAGGTGGCTGCTTTATTCTGTGCCTGCATAAGTGGTGTTCTGCATTTGGATATCTACAAAGAATAGTATTAGTAGCATGATAATATGTAATAGATTTACAGGGCCATTTTTAATTGAGCAAAACACCCCTTTTCAACTAAATCTGTTAATAAAATTTGTAAGATAAAGGATCCAAAGCAATCTGAGATAATGAAGACATATTTAAGGTGTTTTCCAGATTAAACCTGTGTTACTTGCAATGTTTCTCTTACTATTTTTTCTTCTTTCCTTTTCCTTAGTGGTACTTTATTACTTTTTGCCCTTGAGTCCACTATCTTTGTGTTAATTAACGTACTCAAACTCTTCATTCCTTTTTGCATTTCACCTGCTATTTATTACACTGTCTTTCAGCACTCTTTTCAATACTTGTGGCTTTTCACTTTTGTGAAGTTTTGTTTTTCTAGTATTACTCAGTTTACATAGGTGTATCTTTTTTTTTTTTTTTTTTTTTTTTTTTTTTTTTTTTTTTCTCTCAAATAGTTCACTACATCCACTGTTG